>JAEBDU010013000.1:428164-470046 GCA_016802625.1 Heliconius numata
TCGTTACAAGTCCGCGACCGATGCTCCGCGTCGAGTTATCGCGAACACGTAGAGTCGCCCTTTGTTTCGCATACAGCAGAGTATCTAGTGTAGAAACAATCTGTACCGCGTTTTTCAACCAATTTTATTGTTCCCAGATCGAAGAAAATATAAACAATTTATTCGCCCGAATAAGAATCGAAATTAAAACTAATGAAACTAAAGAAAATTGAACATACGACCAAAGATATACATATAACATAAACTAATAAATAACATCACTAAAATAACTACTGAGCTATAACGTTTACCGATAGCTATAAAATCTCTTAAAGTAGTAAAACCCAAGTACAATTTATTCGTATTTGCACTAGAGTATGAATGGAGAGTATTGGCAGTTCTGTTTACATTCCTCTGCTTTGGGTGAATTGCTTTCATAATCATTCTTCTTCTTTTGTTAAATCTTTTTAAACATTTTCTGTTGAGTTCTTAATATAATATCTTTGTTTTTCATCATCATCTACGTATTTTTGGCTAGTTTGAGGTAAGTCGTCGCGTACGTACCTCTCACATTTACGTCTGCGACTGTAAATGTGAGAGGTTGTGTGTTCGATTCTCACTTGAGAAAATAATTTATTTAATATTTTCTCTGGTACCGACTCACGGGTGTTGTTTCCGCCACTTATAAAGAACCTAGTGTCGATACACTCTGTTTTCTTACGTGATCTTTACGTTATGCCCATATTTGTTCGGAATAAAGTTAATTTAGTAAAAAAAAATGGTTTCTTCTGCCTACCTTATATACTCGTATATGTAGATTATACAGCGAAAAGTTACAAAAAAAATATTAAATTAATTTTTATTCAACAAGCAGGTGTACTCGTATGTTTTTAATTTGCAAAGTTGACAGACGCGTCACTTATTATAGGATGAATGGGCTTCTCGTTATTTTGTACATTTTACATTTAAAATACATAATATTATCAGGTTCCTGTGGCGCAATGAGTGAGGACGATGATTCTGGGTTCAATTTTCACTCAGGACAATCGTTATATGGAAACTAGCGAACGCGCGCAGCTTCGCTTGCTTATTTAGGGGTGAATTCGAATAAACCATGAAACATATGTTCAATGAAATATTTTTAAGAGTCTAAATTTCAAATTTTATAAAAATCGGTGGCGATTAAAGATTTTTCCATACAAACTTTCAACCCCTATTTTACCCCTTTAGGGTTAAAATTTTTCAAAATCCCTTCTTAGTGGATGTCCAGATTATGAAAGTAAACATCTGTCCAAATTTCACGTTTCTACTATCAGCGGTTACGGCTGTGCGTGTGTCTTACCTCAGTCAGTAAGGACAAGTCCTTTTATATATATAGATAAATTAATTTTGGGGTCTTGGTACATAATGTGGTGTTAAATTCCGCCATTCAACATTAATTTCTTGGATATAAAGCAGAAGGTGGGAAATGGGATAAAAAGACATCATTTCCCCCCTATTTTGTCATATGACATAGTTGCGTAGAGCTATAAACAGCAAAAAATATGATATTGCCACTTGAGTAAATATAATTTTGTACTTGCCTCTTATGAGTGGCTGTATATTGGAGAAAATGTAACTTATTTATTATTTATATTCAATCAAATATAAATTGAAGGAAAGGAAAACATCGACGGAGAGTTTGATTTTTATTTGAAATTTATTATAGGTATATACATATATAGCTTGCTTCTAGCAGGTTAGGCAGAGCGAACCTGGCGTTAAGACACTGCACTCCCCATTTTCCGTTGAATTCGGGAGCCATTACGCCCTAAATGACGGAATTTAACGCCGCGCTTTGTCGAGGCAAAGAATAAAGAAATGAAAATATTAAATATTTCATTTTCTCGAGTATATAAAAGAATAAAGTTCTTATATGAATACATACATTTCTAATTCTTTAAATTTCATACTTGAGTTGAGTTTTACATCCCGTCGGTTTAGAGAGTACACCTGGTAACGGCCTTTGAACCAAATTCTCAGGAGAGACAAAAAACGTTTCTATAAATCTTTCAGTATATTATAAGAAGATCTCAAATATTCATTTTCATTTCCTTCTACAAGAAATAAAATAAAGTTAGATTTTGTATGTTTTTAGGGTTCCTCAAAAGGTAAAAATTGAAGCCTTATAAGGTCAACAACAATAAAAGTTAGGAAGGAAAACAGACAGGAATTTTCAAATTTATTGTTTTATTACATTAATAGATGCCAATAATAGTAATTTTAATAATGAAATTTTGTCATATATTCTTGATGTATAGACAGCAACCAGTTAAAATTTTATTATATGTATAGATTTTTAATGTAAGGATTCCTTCGTCAATTTCATAACCACTGTGTACAATCTGTGCAATCTGTGCATGATCTTACACTTTTATTTTCAATATCAAAATAAATTAAGTGTCCACGTAGCTCACCCTGAAAGCCTTTCAGATTAATGATTAACGATCGATGTAAAAGTGTTCTAAAGTAAAAAATAATTATCGTCATTTCTAGCTTTGTGAAAATTCAATAAACTTTTAATTTGCATTAATTTGGTATGAATATATAAGTATTTGCAGGAAATAGTTAAAATTAATCTCGAAAAATAATTTTAGAGTGCATAACTAACTTTACCATTGCTGGATATACTTTACAAGCCCTTTACTAAATAATTAATTAGCATTTATAATTTTTACTTAGAAAAACGTGCCCATTATTTATGTCCACATAGTGATAAGTCACTACATACTCATAGTATTTTTTTCCTTTCAGATATTCAGTTTATTTATCAAAGTTATTTAAGTGTTAATTTGAAATCGAACTAAAATATCTTCCATTCATAAACAATGCTTCTTTTAAATAAATTTAACTCTCTTTTATTATTTTAGAACCTGACATTTAAAACTTTATAGATTGGTCTCGTTCAGAAATAGCACGCAAACCTCCTATTTTCGGTTTGTGTATACTTCTGTTCCTTGTTTGCTTAAATGGCACCATTTAGGTAAAGAATAATAAAATTATAAATTAATTTGATTGATTAACAGAACTAGTGAGGTCGTGGCACAGGGGCAAAAACGTTCCACTGTAAGCGGTCGTGGGTTCGATTGCCACTCGGGGTAATAAATTATTTTTTAATAGTACATGTATTTCTTTGCTCTTGTACCAAGATACAGCGTTGATTTCCGCTTCTCAACACGTCATACCAGAAAAGTTGTATTTAACTCTAACCGTGACGGTTTGTTTGACCGATTCCCACTCGGGGAATAAAATATAAACAAAGCACGGCGTTGAGTACCATAACTTATCAAGTAATGCCTCAAGAATTCGGTGGAAAGTGGGAAACAGAAATATCTTAATAGATCCAAGGTTATACAAATTATTAACTTGATACAATGTTAACTATCCTAAAATGAATTACAAATAGAAGACTATTTCAATTTTACTTAGCATATACATAATTTAAAACATTTTTTGTATATATATTGCTTATACAAGTAGATTCCAATCCTTAAAGAAACGTCATTTATATTATGAGATTAGAAACACTTAATATATATATACTTACAATAATACCTTGAAAAGGAAAAAGAATGATATCAAACGACTCGGAAGGTGAAGTAGGTACGTGTAAAAAGTATCAACTTATCTATAAACGAATCCAAAACCTTCACGAACTGTATTATTTTTTACAGTTCTATACTTAAAAAGAAAGAAACTGTACCTTTATAGCATATTTTTGGTTTTTCATATTCAGATGAATCGAAGAGCATAGATCCTATACTTAAGACATTACGATAGATATTTCCCAACTATGATTTAATCATGGCACTCGTGGCGCGGAAGCACAGACTTGTAAAACACAAATGTTAAGAGTTCGATTACCTACTCGGGGGAATGAAATATTCCATTTTTTCGTCCTGGTGTTGGCAAATCGCGGCGTTGAATCCCGTCATTCAAACCGCAATGACTCCTGAATGCCTCCTGAATTCGGCGGGAAAATGAAGAACAAAGTGTCTTTACACTAGGTTACCTTTGCTTACCCTGATGTGTGCGGATTCGTGCTTGCTAAAAAATACAGAAGTTTCAACTGTCGCGTCTAAATATCAATTTCGCATACAGATGTTGTTTTTACGCAGCTTTCAGGTAGGCTTCAGCGTGTATGGCAGTTGCAATTATCAAAACGACAATGGCACTAGAGCAATATGAATAGAATACCTGTACATGAAACGTAACGTACGAATTTGTATGTCTATACTATAAAGATGAAGAGTGTGTTTTGATTGAACGCCCTAATCTCGGGAACTATTGTTTCAAATTGAAAATTCCGTTCATGTTGAAATAGAATAACATTGAAATATGTTTTAAAAACAAGAGGGTTAACTTTTCATTTTTATTTGGTACGCAGGCAAAGGCATATAAAAAGTAGTTGGTACATATAAAAAATATCTTCGCTTCACATATTTGCTAATGCTCTAAAAAAATGTCGCAGTTGTTTAATTAAATTGAAAGAAAAAATCTAATTGACTGTTTATTCTTTAGTTACATATATTTTTTTTTCATGCTGTATCCCGCACGTAGCAGGGTAGGCAGAGGGAACCTAGCAATAAGACATTCCATTCCCCACTTTCTGTTGAATTTTGGAGGCATGTTGAGTGACAGAACCAAACGCAGCGCTTTGCCTCGACACCAGAGCGAAGAAATATAAATATAAATTTAGATAAATATTTCATCTCCTCGAGTGGGGATCGAATTCTGAAGGCATTTCATGTTGATGACGGAACTCAACGCTGCACAAATTTTATTACTAAAGTTCAAATTCTTGAGCCAAATAAAATTGAAATTCAAACTAACATCCACCAAATGAACACCCATCTCGTTAATAGTGTTTACAAATACTCGTAGCAATGTGTAGACAAGAGTGCTACGTTATTACATTCCGTAGTTACTGGGGAATAGAGTTTGGCACTATCTTCTTATAGCTTATACGAGCTATGTTACAGCGTTATGTTATTTTTCAAATTAGAAATCTTTTTATTATTTTTGTTTTGTTGTTATAAGAACACAAAACGTATGAAATTAAAATATTTTAATGTTATTGTATATATATGTATATCTTTTAAATGATTTTCATTTGAGGTAAGTATTAAAATGTTTTATATGTGAATATTGCAAATTATTCCTAGAGTTAAGAGTTGTTTTTGGCTTCACATTGAATCCTGCACATGGCAGAGTAGACAGCGAAAACTTGGGAACCTAGTGTTAAGACACTCCATCAAGTTCTCCGTCAAAACACTTCCTTTCCTCACTTTCCGCTGAATTTTTGAGGCATTGCGTGTGGAATGGCGGAACTCAATACAGCGCTCTACCTCGACACCAAAGAGAAGAAAATGGAAATATTAAATATACCATTTCCTCGAAATTATATATTTTATAGCACCAGAATAAAACGATATCTATTTTTAGTGTTATATCAATCATATAAATCAATATCAATTAGAAAGGCATCAATCAATAATTCAAAAATAATTATAGAACAATTTCTATAATTTCTATGAAAATAACAACAATTATTTGATGGATATCAATAGTTATTAATTTAAAGCAACCAAACATTGTGTTACTATCATTATGTATAGTGATCACATTTTTAGTCTGAAATTTTTAGGATTTTTTATTGGCGGAATTTAACGCCGCGCCCACTCGTTACCAGAGCGAGGAATGAAAATATTGAATATGCATAATATATAACTTAAAAAAAACTTAATTAAGTTAATTGTATTGTTATTCTTATAGGTAGATGGGAGCTAGGCTGGATTCTCTGCGATATATGGATAAGCTTGGATATCCTTCTGTGCACAGCTTCGATACTTTCCTTATGTGCTATTAGCATCGATCGATACTTGGCTGTGACGAGACCGCTGACTTACTCTAGAAGAAGAAGATCGAAGAAGTTAGCGCTGACGATGATTTTCTTTGTCTGGATAGCAGCTAGCGCGATTACATGCCCTCCTATGTTTGGATGGTAAGAACTTGTGTTTTTACAGGTTTTTATTGGATTGGTTTGTTACAATGTTATAATATTTTAAAAAAACCTTTTATAAACTCAATTTGACTTGACTTAGGAGATTGGACTGATGAAAGATTTAGGACCTGAACAATGGAATTTTTCAGAGGTTACAAGAAAACCACTCGAACTCGACTAAGGCTCATATAATTTATGGCTTCGAGCACATTCTGTAGTTAGTAATAGAAAATCGTGTTTTGTAGTTTATCTTAAGACTAAATTATTTTAGGAGAGATCCACTTTTAATCTTTTAAAAATAAGACGAAAAGATTTATATGCAGTTTCAATTTGCAAATGAAGAAAATATTTATGTAAATATATACTTATGAAAATACATCATGTTAAGAAGAAATTAGACAAAATTTAACTCTCTTAACCTAACTCTTGATCCTCATCCAGAATTACATTTGAACCTACTACCACCCCTGGTATGTAACTCCAGGTTCAAATGTAACTCCAGGATATAAAGTATTTCTTGATTATCTTTACCGGTTTGGTTAAACAAATCCTTTTTAAATAATGTAAATTATCGGGCTAAAATACGCAATGCGCTATTGGACTTTTATTCCTCTTTCTAAAAAAAAACAAACAATATACAAACATACAATATTAAAGCTACTTCATAAATCATTATGAAATTAATTAATGTATTAAATTAATAGTCTCTAACGGGGGATTAAAATGTACTACAAACTGAATGGTATTGCCGTTTATGGTTTTCCAATATTTTAATGTTATAGTAGTATTAATATGTAAAATGCTTTTAATATTTAAGTGATATGTGGTCTTGATTATATAAAGCGTATTGGGTTCGAATTCCTTAGATACAGTTTTCTCAGGAATAAGTATAATAATATTATTTTAATTGAGCCTAGTGACTTAGTATCTGATTATAAGTGTGATTGTTGTGGTTCAATCCCCATTTAAATTATATTTTATTTATTTTTATTTGCATATACGATGTCTCGAAATAAGTCCGAAAAAAATAACAAAATGTCTCAAAATAAGGAAGAGAGAAAAGAAATTAAATATTCATTACCTCGAGTGGTAATCGAACCCACAACCTGTCGCATTTACACAATTACTTACAAATAAAAATTCTAATTTACTTTCTCATTCCTAGGTATGAACCAGATCACAACCAAGGCGGGGTTTGTCGGTACAATCAAAATCCTGGTTACGTGGTATTCTCAGCCATGGGATCCTTCTTCTTGCCCATGATCGTCATGGTGTACGTATACGCGAGGATATCTTGTGTGGTTGCACGTCGCCATCATCAACTCGCCAGTACCACTTCGAAATGTAATAAGGTAATAATAAATATATGGTAATAAGGTGGACTTTCAAGACATACGTTTTGTTAGACGTATGAGTATAATTTTATTTAAGGGAACAGGGTTTGAGGAGGCGGTTTCTTTTAAGCACTAGTAGACATACCGTTGTAGTTTTTCTACCAGTGCTAAGAAGAAATTCGAGCTTTCTCCGTTCACCGTCTAGGGAAAACCTAATTTAAAAACTCTCCGTTCCTCATTTTTCGCCCAATTTCTAAGACATTGCATAGTTATTGTCGAAACTAGGAACCATAGGAAAAACGAAAATAATACATTCCCCCGAGTGGGAATTAAACCCACAATCGTTGTGTTTGTAGTCCGACTCTGAACAGCTATAGCCTCATATTAAAAATATCATTCATATTATAAAATAACAATGTATGTAAATATAGTTGTAAATATAAGAAATATAATTTACCGATACACGCTCATACAAAATCTACTACGCAAAATGTTAACCTTAGATAAACGTTTATTCGAAGGATGTTCTTTATATATTTTATAGATACTATTTCCTAGTACTTGTACTAACTTCTTAAGAAAATATTTAAGTTTACTCCTAGTAAATTTAATGTTCGTACTAAGTAACTTACACCCACAAACACGCGGCGTACAGCGGAAATTGGAGAATGTAGGAGAAGCTCTGTGGGAGGTATTCTCGAAACTTCAAGGGAAAAGGGAAAAAAACGGGATTTCACAACAAAATTGAAGCTACAACTTATATGGTATAACAACTTAATTTATTTCTTTCAGAAGAACAACCTGTCCTGCATAAGAACAGAATCCGATTCAGGATCCGACAAGCTTTCACTTCGACAAAGCGCCTCCAAGCAACCGTCAAAAACATCCACTCAACACAGCGAAGTGTCGTTACAGAGCGACCAAAAATGCCCGTGCTGTTTCAGAACTGAAAAACGACGACAATCCCGTTACAAATCTAACGAAAAAGAATCTAAATTTTATAACGAAGTACCTTTTAAGAGTAATTTTAAGTATAAAGGAACTAATCGTCATAGGAATTACTCAGTTAAGGAACACATGGAAAATAGAGTTTCTTCACTACGCAGAGAGACTAAAACTGCTCAAACTTTGAGTTTGGTAGTTGGTGGTTTCATCGCTTGTTGGTTGCCTTTCTTTTTATATTATCTTGTCACCCCTTTTATACCGAGTAGCTATGTTAATTCAGTCCTAATGTATATATTAACTTGGCTAGGATGGTTCAATTCTGCCATAAATCCTTTCATTTATGCATTTTATTCTCCAGATTTTAGAATGGCCTTCTGGAGGCTCACCATTAAAAAATGCAGGCGAAGCAAGCGTTAGTTAATAACAGTATAATATGAGATAGTGAAGTAGGTATTTTTGAAATTAGTCGATGATTGTACAGATTTAAATTAATATTAAAGTAAATATTTGAAATAGAATTATTAAGTATAGAAAAAGAATTATTTATTTTATACTCGTAATTACTTGTCTAGAACTAGGACCGGTTGTATATAAAATTCTTCTATATAACATTAATTCTTATAATAAATTATTGAAATTTAAAAATTGTTTTCTGTATTTAGTTCAACAGAAAGTGGGGAACGGAGATGTTTTAAAGAGAACTAGGTTCCCAGGTTCCCTCTGCCTGCCCTGCTATGTGCGAAATACAGCGTGAATCTAAAAAAAACATATACCAAAGATACGAGTTTATTTACGCTTATTTTAGTTTACGTTGTTTTTAAAGCCATATTTCAAGTAAGAGCAAACCACGGATGTGGCAGCTATAACGTTGAACTTGTTGTACATTACGTATAAAATGTTATTTAACTTTGTAAAAAGTCGTTTCAAGGAATTTATGATTTTTTAGTTTAATGTTATGTAAATATATATGTCTCTCGGTAAGGGTAGGTTTGTTTTTTAACCTTTTTTTATTTTTTTTTTAAACAGACAGCAAAAATTCATTCGTTTATTTTTTTTTTAAATATCTTCATTTTTAAAATGAAACGTTTTGCATATTCTGCACACAAATAAATGATTTCATTAGTTAAAAGCGTGAGAGAGTGCTTTTTATTTAGTAGTACTTAAGCTTATTCGTTATATAAAAATATGAAGTTAACATGAAGAGAAACATATGGAAGCAGAGATATTATGTAAAATTTTCATAAATTTAGTTTTTGTTGGCTTCACTCTTATTCCTACATATAGAAGGTAGAATAAACGTAGTGTTAAGACACACCATTTTACACTCTCCACCCATTTTACGAGATATTGCGTGTTCAATTCAACTTCACGTTTTATCTTCTTACATGGGCGAGGAAATGAATATATCTATCAAATTCCCTCGTTTGAGCTTAGAGCCCACAACCATCATCATGAGATGAGTTCACTCAACACAATATATCATAGACTCAAAGGAAAGTGGGAAATGGAGTGTGTTAATATCTATGTAAATGTATTTATGTTTTCCCTCTGCTATTTTCTATCGGAATGAGTTTCCAACGCAACTGAACAAATATTAATAATTAATTTTAATTAAAACTGACAGAACATTAAATTGTCAGTAAGGCTTAGTGTACATAGAGGTGAATAGTGATTATTTCAGGTAATCCCATAAACACTGAAAATAGGTTTAGGCTTAGTAAAGTTTAAATCTCAGTTTTGTTATTGAATTAAATTACCTAAGTAAATAATGAAATATTTAATATTTTCATTTCTTTGTTCTGGTGTATGTGCTAAGTGCGGCGTTGAGTTCCGGCACTCAACACACAATGCCTACAGAATGAAGCTAAAAAAATATATTTATACGTACGCTTGCTGAATGCAACAATAACAAAATTTGCACTTTTTAAATATTTTTTTATTTATGTATTATTAATCTTATTATTATTGATCTTTTTCTGTGATATTACATAATATTTGAGCTTTCTTAAATTAGTTGCGTATTAGTCGAAAATATTTTTTAAGGTAAATTACAAATAATTCCTGTCTAATCTACAATGCATATTTGTATATTTTGTCCATGTATAACATGTATAATATAAATATCAAAATGTATACTTTTATTATAGTTCTAGTCAATTAGAACTACAAGTTTGTGATAAATTGCAAGAATATATAGATTTTACAAGCAAAGAACTTTTTTATTTATATCATTTAGCCATATTTATATACCATTTATACCATTTTTTTAAAGTCTTTAAATTGTTTGAGATTCGCGACCCAACATGCATATCTAAATTGACTATTCAGCCACCCTGTACGCTGCCTAATGTACGGTCAATATTACCTTTATTATGTAAGCTCTTCTCTCTACTAAAACAAATTCGAAATGATTTTACTGATGACGCCTTCTAGAAATAAATTTATTATAATCCACATGATTATAAAGCGAGATCATTTAGCAAATGATTTTAAGAATACAAATAATCCTAAACCCTATTCATATTTGACTGATGTCGGTAGGTTCGAAGTACTTACTTAATTTAAAATGATAATACACCAAATCCAAACATAATCTGCTAACAAATCGATGAAAATACCTAAAAAACAAGTGATGATAAAGTAACACAAGTGGTGATGACCTCTTTCTTTTTTGAAGTCAGTTAAAAATTATGTTTTATGAGTGGGTATTTCTTTCCAATGGAACTGAAGTGGAAGTTCAACCAATAATATACGCTTAAGGCTTCAAAGATATACGAAAACGATATAAAATATTATTTTTCGAAGCATTCGGAAATATGAGAAATGAAGTCAACACGTTATTCGGGCGTTTTATCGAAATGAATAATCGTTGGGTCGTGATAAATATTTCAGCTATTCATTATATTATTTTTAGGAGTAGGTACCCATAAGGATTTTTTTAATGTTATTATATTGGTTTGGCGTAGTACAATATTGTTAGCGTACAAGTGTAAAAGTGGGTAGTTTTAGGTGAAAAAGACAATAAAAGTGGAATTGTGTCAAACTGACACAGTTGCTTGAAGGCGGAAGCCCTCATTGGAAGGTGTCTAGTGTGTAGTGTTGTTATTGAGTGATACTTGTCACTTATTGTAACTACGTGAAATCTCTGTCCGAGTACGTTGGAAACATATAGACGGTATGTATTTTTATCGTGTTTTATTTTTAAAACGTTAACCGCTTCCGTTTTCTAACAATATAATATATATCATATGCAATCATGAATTGAATTGAATTGAATTAAATCATAAACTATGACTGTACAGTATATAGTGAATGATATAACCATAGAACCTATAATCTGAAAATTTTACAATGGAAACAAATTCTCTTCTCAAATACCGTCGTTATTTGACGTCGTCGTATAAAGATAAAAGATAACATGTAATTTAAAATTTGATTGTATAGACAATGCTTCATTAATAGGGTAGCGAAGAAATGAAAATAATTTAAATACTACGACCGGTTCACCGTAATTATTATTTGATATACAAAAGAAAATACAAAAAAAACTTATTCAAACCCTTCAATCTCTAATAATGTTAAATGGTCTTTACATTCGTTTCCCATTCTCTTGCGAGACGAAAACAATGAATATAATTTATGATTTTGTCTCGGGGGAAAGCTGGATTTTTTTTTGTCTGGAATGAAATAATTAATTAAATTTTTATTTCCATTTTATTTTTCCATTTAATAAAAATAAAGCCACTCTCCTAGGTAGTAGTATGTAGGCTCCCAGGTAGTTTTCCATCAAATATATTAAACACAAAAAATCAATGTCAAAATGTCAAAATAATATCAAATGAATATTTCATAGGGCATGTATAACACAAATTCGTAATAAGCCTAACACGTATCGCTGTATGGAAGTAAATATATAGAATGGAAGGCTATTAAAGAACATGTCATAACTTGTCATCCCCTGTCAACCCTCATTTCCATGCATTGTCTCAATTGATTGCGGTTGTGACAAGGGCTTGTTTCTTGTTTAACGCAATTGGATGAATTTGATCTTAAAATTGGCATTATTCGTAGAAAACATATGAGTTTTATATAAGAGGAGGCTCGAGGCATTTTTGTTTGTGGACCTATGGTAAATCGAAAATCTCGTTCTTTTCGTACCTTAGTAATTCCATTAAAGTCAATGAAAAAAAAATAACCATGTATCTATTTTAAAATTACACTCACATGTCCTCTTTCGATTGATACTAAATATGTTTTCGTTTTCGATTGTCGAGTGAGCAGTATACTATTCGCCCTACTGACCTCTAGCTTTACCGGGAGGCCTTTGGGAGGCCGAGCTGGAAGAGTTTTGACTTTGGCTTAAAACTTAATCCTAGATACTTACAGAAGACAGACATTTGTGTGTAGATTGTTTAAGCTAACCATCCATCGAAACGACGGTTATTATTATTTTTTATTATTTTTTTGTACTGTGTGCAAAATTCAGATAGTAAGTAACAATAGATCTATAGTAACACAATGCTAACGTTATGTTATAAATAGTTGATATCAGTAAGGCCCTTAATAAACAAGATAAGCTGTGATATGATAAGCGTAAACATTAGATACTGGAGATATCCAAATTCTTCTACAAACTAATACTGGAATTTGCATCATTTCTCTGTAATATAAAATCTATATCCATACCTATATTATAAATTCGAAAGTAACTCTGTCTGTCTGTCTGTCTTTTACGCAATCAGGGCCAAAACACTAATTTAATTGTGATAAAATACTCATATAGAGATACTTGAGGGTCTCGGGATGAACATAGGATACTTTTTTTCTCATATTTGTAATATTATCGATATATACCAATATATTAAAATACTTATTAATTTGACATGCAATTTATTCCGCCATGTTAATAACAACCGTCGTTGCTAAACAACGATTTGCAAAGTTAGTTGTTAGAAAACGTCACCCAAAATGAGCTTGCTTAACGCATCTCTCTATTGAAAACTGAAAATAATTTCATAAATATATTTAAAAAATAAACGAAGAACGTGTTAAACAAAGAACTGAATTAAAGAGATTATTACCATCATCATGTTATGCGCTCGTGCATTTAGAATATAATGTCATATATCATTACTTAGTAACTTAGTAACTGTTAAGATATTGATCTACTTGTATTCCATCGCTCCGGTACTAAAGTGGTATTAAAGACCACCATTAGAATTCTAATGCTTCAAAAAGTGGGGAAATGTGACTTAACACTAAGTTCTCACTGCCTGCTGATACAACGTGAAGATTTATTTATTTTAATTAACAATAATCAAGAAGTAAGAATGTCGTATTTCTACCCCAAAAGGCCTTTATTATACTGCATTATACAACAGCCTAGATCCTAGTTAGTGCGGTATTTAAGCCCGAACTAAATGTAAATAACTTAGACTTACCTTTAGTTAATGATCACTGTGACCTAAATACTTTTTGTAAGTATAGCATAAATGTTAAATAAACGAAAGATGTATAAAGGCAAAGTTGGCATTTTATTATGTATAATAAACTAGGTTTTGTCTGTACATTCGCCCGAGTGATTAGTTTTAGTTAGTTTTGTATGACATACTCGTATGTCAAATAAAAAAATATATTTAAATTAATAGGTGCAAATAATTGTTAATTTATCGAAAAAAATTACATTTTCAATTAATTTAAACTTCTGTGTATTATTCAAATAGCTTTGTATGAAAATTCAATAATAATAATTAAACTCAATTCATAAAAGTATGTTATTTTTCATCAATATTTCCAGAAAGACAACCAGCTCACTAGTTTCTTATTATATTAGAAGTAAATATAATGTATGTCATACATAATATATAAAGTTTCTAAGAAGTTCTTGCTCTTCCTGGCATTAATCCCGGCTATAACCAGGGTCTGCCTTCCTATTCAACCTACTCCACTTTGCACGGTCTTTTGCGTCCTCGGTGGTAAGACCAAAAAAAAAAGTAAAAGTCAAGTAAAGTAAGTAAAAGTAAAAAGTTTCTAAGAAGTTATTATATTAAATTCGATATCAATTAAAAATAGCGTCAAGTTTATCAAGCTAAGATTTTATTTAGAAATAAAGAAATTACTTACTGCTGCCGTTTCTTAAACTGACAGCCTACGCATCGATAGCCTAAATAAGAAAAATATATAAGAAACATAATTGATCGTCCGTAGCCATCATTAATTTTGTATAGCTTTTTTTATATTCAACGTTTATTTTACGTTTCGTGAAATTTCCTTTCCAATGTAATGATTTATTAAAAGTATCGTCTTGGATGTAATGAGTATGAAAAACTTTTTGGATTTAAATGCTAAGTACATTTTAATTGTGAATTTTGTAAGAAAATTTAGATTGTTTTTCTTCCTATTTGCATTTCCCGTCCAAATTTATGATTGTTTTGCAAGTGAGAATAGATCGTTCGTCATCGTCAAACAACTATTATAGATTTATGTTGAAAAAATATAAACTTGAAGTGTACTGAAAATTTTATTTCTAACGTATTAAGGGAGAAAATTATTTTAAGCATAATGAATATAATTTTAATTATGGTGGCATAAGTGGCTTTTAATTAATTAATGTAAATCTTTTTACCAAGATTATTATTCAAGTAAACGTGTTTGCTTTTCGTTTAAAATATGTTTTTTTAATTAGTTTTTTACATATTTACATTTCATTTCTGGTAACGATGCAAAGCGCGGCGCTGAGTTCCGCCACTTGCTATGTGTCAGACATAGCGTGAAGATAAAAATGCAATGTTTCTGTTCTGTTTCTTAATCTTCCAGAGTAACTTTGAGTGCCAAGAAACGCCGTTCTCAACGTTTTACATCATCATCATGTTAGCCTGTCCACGCCCACTGTCATGGTGAATATGTACATAGGCCTCCCTCCCAAGGATCTCCACGCCAATAGGTCCTGAAACTTTTTACATACTATATCCACAATTATTACAACATGAAATACCTAACCTTAATTGCCCGAAGACAAGCTTTTACCAAATATAAAGGGCTTTACCCAAACAAATTCGCCAAAAGTTAAATTAAACTTTTGAAATATTTCATCCGTTTACGTTTTCACCATCAAAGAACCTGATATGGGTATAACATCACATACGAGTATTAAAACCAATAGCGCAGTAGAAAAGTTTTTAATAATAAACGTGATGATTGTGGATTCAATTCCCCGTTTTTCACACTGTATCTCGCACATACTCTAGGCGAGAGAGAAGCTGAACTCAAAACCTTTTATATAAAGATTTCTTATAATTTCAGTATAATAAAACCATAAGTTTCAACGGAGAAAGCCACGGGTCGATCGCTAGTTTTCTGTATACATATATGTGAATCTAAAACGACCATGTTAAACATTGTTTTGTGCCCTCAGAGGGCACGCCAGTCGATCTCGCGATTTATTTGGGTCGGTCTAATTAATTCCCTAGGTGTTAAGAGATTTCCTAAATTACTGATGAACGGATTAAAAATATTTTGCTATTTATAGCTTGTTGTTATTTGTATTATGATTTATGCTATTACACTTAGTTATCATGGCTCAGTGATAAATTACGTGATGGTTACCGGTTCTATTTTTATTCGATGCATATTTAAATTATAACTGTTTTTTTTCTTTTTATTTTTTTAAGATTTTTGGCACCAATTTTGAACTGTAAAATGAACTGGTTAAATCGGATTGTTATGGTAAGAAGTCCCAGGCAGAAACTCAGAAGCAAAACTCTTGTAAATAATATAATATATTGAAAGATAATTTGCATTTAATTTTACATATTTATATCATTTAAATTCTTGGATCACTTAATTTTCTGTAGTGGCAAAATAATAGTCAATCATCAATTATATGAGGAGAGTATATACTAATATAAGAAGACTGAAGTGTTTATTTGGCATAACTATTTTTGTTTTGTATAGTCCGTTTATCGATGAAAGTTATAAGCTATATTATATCCTGGTATAACAGCTGTGGTCAGATTTTACCACCATCTCTTCTAAATCTGACTGGGTCTTTTATCATGTACACATCACAGTTATTTTACTAGTAGTAAGAAACCACTGGTGTAAGCTACTTGTAAATAATATATAAAGTAAACAGGATATCTTAGCGCTGTACCAGTGAGTGCTTGTAACGTGCTACAATCTGACGCTTAAATCTGAAAAAGATTTATCTAAGCCTTTGAGAATAGACACTTTCACGATACACCCAGAGCCCCAAACACTTATTTTGCTCCTTTGTGTAAGGAAATAAAGCGTGTTTACAAATTTTTACAGTTAAGAGACTTTTATTTTAGTATCCAGAAAAATATCGATTTATGTATATAGCATAAAAAAACGATCAAGTGCAAGTCAGACAAGCCCCCGAAAGTTCTGTATCAGTTCTGTATCAATACCAGAGCGAGAAAATTAAAATGTTAAATTCTTCATTACTTCGATAGGTAACCGAACTCATAACTTGTTGCATTTACAATCGCTTAAATATAAGCTAGTAATGGTTTTTATGAACCTTTTTCTGTGCTCCAAGGTACCGTAGACCCGGACATTTGATATTAATTTTAGCTTGATGCTACGCTATTATGAAATAAATGGGCTTGACAGATGGACAGACGGAATACAAAGTGATCCTATAAGGGTTCCGATTGTAAGGTACGGAACCCTGTAAACCAGTTATACATGTCAATTTGTGCGGAATTACTATTTATACAGTTTCAGTAAGTCAGTGCAATATTTCAAAAAGTGCAAATAAGTTCACATTTCAACATTTTGTTATAATAAATTGCAAAATTCTCAATGGTTCTCAATTAGGTTCCCAAAATGATAAAAATCTATATTAAAATTTCAATAGCCTAACCGAGGTATTAACTTGCACTGCAAATGTATATTAGAACATGAAAACAATTCAGAATAATATAATTGTATAGTTCAAGCTAGAGAAGCCTACTAGGTATTAATAAAAACGGCATATTTTACGTATATATCCAGTATATTTTTATCTTGGACAACATAAAAACACCCACGGGATCGACTACAGCGTTTTTTATGGATATTTAATGAAAAAGTAGTCCATAATATCCAATAAATCTGGAATATATTAATTTGTTCTATTTTAATGGGATCATATTAATTATTCCTTCGTTTTTGCGCTATAAATCTTAAAATTCAACTTTTAAACTCCAGTATTCTCATCTCTGTGTTGTCTTTTAAAGTTTTAATTACTCAGTAAAGAAGAAGAAGAAGAAGTTTTATATAACTATATGTATATATACATATAATGATTATAATCATTCCGTCTGTAACACCGAGCGCTATATAACACACAAGTAAACACCATCTTGTTTACCGACGACGTGCTAATCTTAGAGCTGGATGAATAATCACGCGGCATTCTCTGCAGTAACTTTAATGAAGCCTAAACACTCAAGTTTATGTAACTTCAGAAATAACATTTAAAGGGCAGATATTCACGCTGTATTCCGAACATAGGGTAGGCAGGGGGAACCTGGGAATCAAAAAGTGTTAAGACCTGTTCCCATTCAGATTTTTCTGCTTTCTGTTTTTCGCCTGAATTCTGGAGATAATGAGTTTTGAGTGGTGGATCAAGTGATAAGTATAGTTAACTAAAATATTGGTAATTTTCAATTTTTATCTTCAACTTCGATAGTTCTTAAAAATATTACAATTACAAAAAAAAACAAACTCAAAAGACTTTTTAAGGTTCCGTACCTCGAAAAAAAAGGAGCCCTTCTAGGAGCACTTTGTTGCCCGTCCGTGCGTCTGTCAAGATCATTTTTCTCAGGAACGCGTGAAAATATTAAATTTAAATTTATATCAATTACTTAGGTCTACTGTACTTTAGAGTTGTGAAAATATCGAACTTCTAAGGCAACGCAATCAAAATATACCCGCATACTTACATTTGTGAACTTAAGTAAGTTGTACTATCTTTTCCCAGTTGATGTACAATTCAGAAATTGGTACAGAAGCCTCGGTTCCAATGCGATTCGCACGAACCATTTTTATTGTTAATTAAGTTAAAATAAATGTAAATAAATTTAGATATTTCGAGACAATTTGATTTAGAGCTCTAGACGAGATTCCCATACTACGTGTGATAAACTTTTATAGACATATTATGAACATATCAAATTGGAAAGACGGTCTTAAAATTTCATGATACGCTCTCAGAATATGTTGTTGTTGTTAAATTTTAATTAAACTTATGTTACTATTTTAAAAATAATTAAATTAGTTGAACCAAAATCAAAAAATTTAATATCGGTATATGTTTAAGACTATGTAGTAGACCAGCAGAAGGTGTCTTATGACGGATGAATCACCCTGAATGATTTTTAGTATTTTTCATAAGATTTCTGATATTTTATTGATTTCCTACTCTTTTTTTATTATATTTAAAGAGCAAATTGAAGTCAAAAAAGCATGTATAAGGTATTAAAATATATATTATTTATTTCAGACATGAATTGTTGTGTATATTAATATTGAACTGAAAATATTAATACAATAAGTTTGCAAGTTTAATCCAAATAAAATATACATAATACCAGTATATTACTTCACTTAGGAATTAGAGCCCGTAGAAACCATCACATTTGATACGCCGACTAAACCATTTACAGTTTGAAATAATATTCTACATTACTTAAAAGCTTCCCAGCATTTATGTATGAAGCTTTAAAATATCCTCATTTATTCTAATACCAGAATGAGCTTCCTATTTTAGATTCATTGATTCGTGCTTCTGACTTAAATAGAAAATTCACGTTTAGAACATTTTAGATGCTACTTTTAGGATTTGAAATTGGAAGTAAAGTTTATTTATTACTTACAAATATCTGTATATATAATATCATTGAAACGATAAAAGAGACCAGAACAGAACCCAGTGCAAATACGCCAAAGTCAAGATATTACTAATTTCAAAGTAGATTTTACCTTACCATAGCGGAGAAATGAATATAAATTAAATATTATAAATTCTCCCGATTGGGAATCGAACCTACAATCATGCTTACAGCCATTTCCACTCCTCACTATTTGATCATCTGTTTATCTCATACTACAGATAGGTACCTACTCATAAAAATTCTAAACCAATTGAAACTTTTAAATAGAAAATATTCTCTCGTCGTTCTATTAAACTGAAAACCGATTGATTGACTATTTGTGTCAATATTGTCTCCAAACCAATGTTGGATGAACAGCTGAATATTTGACAGATAAATATAATGGCGAAATAGATTTTCTATTACAATTGTACTTCTACCCTCTTTCTATAGCTATTTAACTTTTATTTATGTAAAAACAGCGTTATAACAACTGTTTATACCCCGCTAATTCGCTTGTGTGAACTTTAAAATCTTAATTTATCCATTTTTCTAAAAAAATCGGGAATTCCCGCACCTAGCAGTGTAGGCAGGTAATCTAGTGATAAGATATTCCGTTCCCATTAAGACACTTCCGTTCCCCACTTTCCAAATTCTAGAGACCGCGACCGCGCTTTTCCTCGTTGTGGAGGTGAAGGAGGTTCCAGAGCGAGGAAAATGAAAATATTAAATATTTTAGGAAATCATTTCTTAAAGCACCGACAATTAGAACCTAAATTTATATTCGGACTCAAATACCAAATAGCTACCCCAGTAATTTCCACCCGAATTCGAGGCGTAATGAATGAAAGAGATCAACGGGTGTCTTAACAGAGAAGGGAAAAGATATCAAGTCGTTCCCCCGAACGAGCATCGAAGCCACGGCCAAATTACAAATAGTCCACCAAAGGTCAAGAGCCTTTAAATTTCACTGACACTTTCCGTGGAATTCAATGCCGCATTGTAATGCATAATATCTAGAAAAAAAATTAAGTGTAAATTTACACATTGAAAAATATTATGAAACGTATAAAAAATATCGTAGCCAAAATTTTGAGACAAAACGTGTCTAAATATATCCCTAGATAGATGTTAACAATAAACTAAAATGTAACAAGTTTATAAGAATTTCGACGGAGCCTGATTTCTTTTCAGGCTTTTTGATATTAATTTCAGTTTGACCTTAACCTCCACGCGATCTTGAGAGCAATTGTCTTGACAGACGAACAGACAGACATACAGACGGACAATAAAGTGACCTTATAAGGGCATCGTTTTTTTCTTTCGGGATATGGAACTCTAAAAATGTATGCAAACAAATTTATTTTCTTATTTTTAGCATAAATTTTCAAACTAGTGCAGTACGTACAGCATAGTTCATCAGTTTTTACGGTCTTCCTGTAAAATTTCCTTTCAGCTTTCATGCATCTAAATATCGGGTGGCAGTTCCGTTCAAAATTCCATTACAATACCTGAACTTCAATGAGCAGCGTGCTTTTTTTCTCTCTTTTATTTATAGCGGATAAAATTGCCAATTTTGCTTGAAAAATACTTTTTTTAAAAACATAAAGACAAGTGATTTCATTTCGAATACATTTACGTTAGAAATTTCATATTTTACAGAGACTTTTAATTTTTTGCTTTTTGTATATTGAGATATATGACCTAAACTGGAATCGAATCGAAACCTTACGACTCGTGGTCTAGCTACTATAGCCATAGCTAATAATAGTCAAATATTTATACAACCGTACACAAACTAAGGTGTCTAAGGTAAACTAACCTATTTCCTACATTAAATTTGATTTATGTGATCATCTCAGCTGATACTCCAGCAAGTAACGGTATTTAAAGTAACAATAGATGACTAATGCTCATCATGATGCATGATAAATGGATGCATGAATAGCTTTTACTTTTCACATCCGAGGTAATATTCGGGTCAACAACTTGCTTTACCCTTTACATGAAAATCCCTTTTAAAAACCCATGTACATTGTGAGGTATATTTTTTTTATTTCCTATATTAATGAATCTCTTTTATTGTGCAAAATTGCATTTCGGGGAAAACTTATTTTTTGTGTGTTATTGTACTTTGTCTTGTATTTTTAACCAACTGCGAAATATACATACATATGTACATTATGTATCTACGTGTATTTCTATAGGACTGAACGGCCAATGACCAATTTTGATGATTTTTACGTCAATTGATGGTGGAGGCTGGTGAAAAATAAGTATACTTCGGCAAACACCTAAAAAAAATTGATTTAAAGATAGTCGATTCTCATAATGAAAATAACAATTGTTTACTGTCCTACAATTCAAGTACATTTTTAACATATTATAATTGAGCTAGCCTTATGAAACTTTCAAAGACTATTCATACCTAATTAATTATTTTACCATTATAGAAGGTTTCTTTTATAAAATTTGGTGTTTGTATTATACGAACGATATTGAAGAAAAAACTAAAGAGCAGACACAACAGTCGTGCTATATTTGTCAATTTTCTTCAAGACTCCGATTTTTTCCACAAAATCACAAATGAACTGGGGATGAAATGGGGGATACTCGGGTCTTTACCCAAAAACCACCCTTGATCCGTTGATTCAGTTACACCTGTATAAGTACAACAAAAATACTTCTTTAACAGTTGGTTCACTTTCAGTAACTACCAGGTATACTAATATGGCAGATAGAAGCAATTTGGGGAAACGTGATGAGCAGTTTTACTTGACGGACATCTCGGCATGACTATGAAATGTTTGCGTTACACTGTTCCTATATTTTGGGAATAAGGTTAAGTAAGTTATTAAATATAGTTATATAAAGGCCGTTGTGGCTCAGCGGTACGAAAACGCGGCAGTTGTGACTTCAATTCTCACTAGGAGGAATTCCCCATTTCCCATTTTCACTTCTTCGCTCTGGTGAACATATACACACAACGTAATATCTAAAAAATGGGCAGAAAGTGAAGAATGAAGTATCTATAGAAAGACATACATTATTTATCAATTTTCAATTTTCTTGAAAATAAACCTTAATTTTTTTGGATTTTTTTTTCTTGCTATTCGACGAAGTACACGAAAAAAAAAAAACTTACCCAATCATATTTTCGTAATGGAATTGATTTCTACATAAAATATAGGAAATATCAATAGGCGTTATTTACGAGTATATTGTAGTCTTGAATCTAGATAAGTAATGATCTTATTTTCCTGCTCCACTGATGTTGAATGTGGTCATAAATATTATATTGTTAGAGGCTTCGTAGTTTGGTCGTATATAATTTACATACATGGATATAAATTTAGTGTGGGTTCAATTCCCATTAGTGGGAATGATTCTATTTTTTTTATTTCCCCGTTCTGATAAATGAAATGTGGCGTTGAACTCCGCTATTGAACAGGCAATGTCTCAAAAATTTGGCGGAATGGAGGATGGAGAATGATTTGCCTTAACATTAGATTCTCTCTGGTTATCCCGCTAAAAGCGTGATACAGCGTGACGCTGAAAAATAAAGACTAGACGAAGTTCGATAATAAATGTTCTTCTTTCTTAATAAGTACAGTTCTTTAAACAGATTAGTTAAGAATAAAATAGTAGCTTAATACAAAAAGCTAAAAGGAAATCTTTTCTAATTCCATATTAAACTGCAGCTTACATAAAGTGTTGAATCTTAAATCCAATTAGAGAAATGACTTTTACTTTGGAGTCGTGCCAATGCTTTGTACTCGAAATATAAAGTAATAGCATTTTTTTTATTAATCGAATATTTTTATTGAAAACTAAAAATATGTTATTAATTTTTAGGGTTCCGTACCTCAAAACGAAAAAACCGAAACACCTATAGAATCACATAATTACAAACTTATATTTATATAAACACTCTGTTCACTCTCTGCTCAATTTTCGATGAATAGCGGAACTTAACGCTGCGCTGTCTTGTTACTACAGCGACGAAATGAAAATAATACATTTCTTTGATTGTAAATCGAACGGAAAACGGTTACAACGATACAATCGTGTCCACTAAGCTACCAAAAAACAAAAAAATAAAAGTTTTACTAATAACATTCAGTCTAGACAATACTTAGCAATTACACATACATACATATATCATTACCGTAACTCCTAAACAGTAAATTAGAAAAACAGATTTATCTAATGGAATCATCTTGAAAAAACCTTTCCCAGTGTTTCGGTACTCCGCTGGCCGATAACTTGGGGAACATAAATATACTGAAATAGGGTCGCTAAAGAAACGATCTCGCTACTTAATTTATGTTTTACGAACGGGGACGATGGTTCCTTATAATTGGGTATTGTAGGTTTAGTGGGAGAATTTCGTTTAAGATTTTTTTAGGAGTGCTTAATTTTATAAGGATATAAAATTGTGTATAAAAATTTTAGCGTATTAGAGTACTTATTAAGATCTCAGCTATATTATGTACTAGCGGCCCGCCCGAGGCTTCGCCTGCGTGAACTACGTTGTTGTTTATTTCTGTCTCCATGAGTGCCTACGTCTTGTAAGTGAGGTCCATGCAAAATTTGAGACTCCTAGCATTTGTAGTAACGAAGTTTCATACAAACTTTCGACCCCAAAAACAAGTCGAAGAGTCGAATATTGCAAATTCCCGTCTTAGCGTGCACCTACGTCCTATGAATAACTCCTAAACAAAATTTAGGACTCCTAGCAGTGACCTTTCGATTTTATATATATAGAAGATAGATGAGTATACATAACATGCCATGCCTTCGTCTGTATTATATTGATTTTGCTCATTAATTCCCCTGAGCAGAAATCAAACCCACAATCGTCGTGCTTGCAGTCAAACTTTGCGCGATGCATTACCACATTACCACGATAGCCTATTTTTTTTCTATGCCCAATGTCGAGAATTCGGTTGAAAGAGTGGAATGGAAGTATCTTAAAACTAGGTTCCCAGGTCCCCTTTGCCTACCTTTCTATACGTAGGATACAATGCGAGGCTATAATATATAATCAGAGTATCCTGCACTATATTCTTTCTGCCCACCCTGCTAAAAATAGTGAAGCTGTATTTTTTTAAAAAACATTGAACAGCGACGGCCTATACAAAGTTCACCATATGCATATTACGTTCAAAAAACGAGGGTCAAATCCTATTTTTAGATACACTCGTGTTTTAAATGAACCTTTCAAGCAATTTGGCAAACTTGCCGATTTTAGATAAATGTTACGAACTATGAACTGTGCTAGTGCCAAAATATATTGCATAATCACTACTTCTGATATAAGAGGTGATTTAAAATTAGGTTAAAATGTACAGCAAATAGGAGAGCGTAATGGCGCTTTGTGACTGTAAACGAGGTGATAGCGGGTTCGGTTCCTAATTCCATAGAGTTAATTATTTCCATTTCTTCGCTCAAGAAGGACAAAACTTGGTTGAGTACAGAGTGGAAAACGAAGTGTATTTATACGAAATAATATTTGGAATTTTTATAGTGAATGATTATTAGAGATAGTTGAACCAAATCAGGCACATATTTACATTTTTTTCACTTAGCTACGGAACCCAAGCAACTAATTAAACTGACTATCAAACGATTATTCAAAGCTCTGTTTTCTTGGGAATGTTAAAACACTGAAAAGTTACAAGAAAAAATAAATTAAAAAACTTTAAAACTTTTGCAATTACAACTGACATCGACAGACAAATTATATATCTACTTATATTATATATTTTATTATACAAGAGCTAGAAAGTTTAAATAAAAACTAATTTTACATTGTAATTTCACAATCTTGACTTTAGTCAGACTTAACTACGAATTTTGATATCAGCTTTATTTCCTTGAAATTCTACTCTAAGACTGTAAAAAATAAAATTTTCAAAGCTTTCACTTTTCCAGTTACAAAGTAGCATAATGAAATGTTTCTGCCAAGAAATAAAAGAAGCGGTAAAAATATTAGAAGAAAAGTATTATATTTGTATTTTTTTACTTTTGCTTAGTTTTATTTAAGGGATATTTTTGTGGTTATATCTTTGTTGCTAGTATTATTTTGGTTTACTTACTTAACGCATCCACCGATTAAAGACGGAAAGAATGTCAAGACACTCCGCTCTAAATCTCTACCTAATATTAAGACATGGACTACTGTCTTATTAGTATTGTGGTCTTCGTAGCGCAGTGGCATAGGCGTTTGACTGTTTACAGACGTCACGACTATAGATTTGATCCCCACTCGAGGGAATGAATAATTTTTATTGCCTCATTCTTGTGCCAGGTTAAACAGCGGCGTTGAGTTCCAACACTCAACATGCATTATTTAAACGCTAGGGTAATTCTGCCCACCCTGATGGTGTAAAACTACAATAATATTTCGTTATAATATAGTTTTTATGTAATATTTCTAACAAATACAACCAAAACACACATTTGCTCCAAGGTATACCTTACTCAAATAAAATATGAACTGCCAAACTTAGCAAATATTTCTTCTATGTCTCGTTAACAAGATGCATATAAACACCATGGAAGTTGGTGTATATCAATTTAATGGCTTATATATCAGGTTTATTGAGGCACAGATGTACTCTCATATTTATAGGTCACCCGAGGAAAAGGAAACGTCAGATTTGTCACGACGTATTGCTTGGAATGTATGAATTGTGGGGAAAACTATTTTTGGATTGTATTACTCGTAAAGTTTGAAACACATAATGCGAAGCCATCAATGACGCAGGCGCACAAGCGCGAGACTATAAGCGAGACAGGTTGTGGGTTCGATTCCCCATCGAGAAAATGTAACATTTAATATTTTTATTTCTTTCCCTCTGGTATCGAGGCAAAGCGGCGTTGAGTTGAGATATGATTATGGGATTCATTCCCACTGATGGTATAAAATAAGGCGATAAGTACCACCACCATACAATTTCTCAAATTGAATCAGTAATTAGTAAATCGTTAACTTGTAACCTTATATTATGATCTGCATATATAAGGTCTATCTCTATCTATGTATCTAAGTAAGTAAATATTTACAACATGTTAGTATCGGAGTGAACTGTCAAAGAGTGTCGTTCACAGGGCTAATTTCTTAGGAATATTTTTCTCATATTATGTTAGGCATATTTAGGGAGGATAGGAGGCCACCGCACTATGGGAAATCGATGTCTGTATCAGATCAAAAATCGATAACTTTTTTATTTGTTAAGATAAACAATTGAATTTTTGCACAAGCCTAGAGTATGAAATAGTGCGTTAGGTGACGTTCAGATATTATACTTTTATTGGAGAATATATATATAAAAAAATAATGAAAAGAAAAGTTTTCAGTAAATGATGGTAAAAATTAAAGGAATAATAGTAAAAATGTATTATTAAATTAGTTTATTATTATTCCCGACTGGTAAGGAAGGGTTATGTTTTTAGCGCATATTTTGTATGTATGTATGTACGTATGTATGTACGCAATATTCTTTATTACCTTGTATCTCCAGAACCGCTGAACGGATTTACATAATTGAGGTATCGTTACATTCGCTTTAGCAGCCCAAGTATTCTTAGGTAGGTGACGTTAAAAAATAATAATCATGGCGGCTGTGGGACGCCATTGGACTTAGTGCAAAAAAAATTTTTGGTTTCGAATACCACAATATGGGTATCAAATTCAAGAGCTCAACACGAGGATTTCAAAAAAGTATATCATGACTATCATTATCATAATGAATCCTAACAAAAATTTGAAAAATAAAAATATATTTATTAAAAAACAAACACCCCGACTGCATAAATCTGGAAAGAAATTAACAAGCCCAATAGTTTATTAGGATGAACAGTCGGGACCTATAAGTAATTCTTCAATCAATAAAATCTTTGCCAGGAACCTCAAATAATTTAAAGAGGTGCTAATTCTTCTCCTATTGAACGTAAACCCTGAACCTTCAATGTATGGGAGTAATAATTCACGCTTGGAACACTTAAAAGTATTCGTCATTTTGAAATTTAGTGAAGACAGTTAGTAATCAAACGTCTGTTAGTAATTTTATTACTAATTTGTAATAGTTTTATTAAATTAATCCACTCTTCATATAATTTCAAAAATGAGGGTAGTGTGAATAAATGATTGTGCAAAATGTGTACAAAATGAAGATAAAACGTCCTTTTATCAATAAATAACAATAATTTAATGGAGATTTACCGCAATCTAATCAATTAAATAGTAAAACATTAGAAACTACAATAGATAGAGTTTTCGTGTCCCCTGACTTGTATCGTAGTTTTCGTGATAACTTCTCAGTCTGCAGGTCTCTGCAGCTAATTTTTAATAAATATTGTTTATGAATATCTGGACTATAAAACAATATCAAATAGAACGCGTCGGGAGACGTCGGTAACTGTTAAAAGTCTCGATGAACTTTAAACAAGTACCTTTTTTCTCTTCATTTATTATTAATATTTTTTATAAAAATATAGTCATGATATCCACAATATAATAATTGTTTTAAAATCTACATACTATGGGCTTTTCAAAAATATATAACACTTTATACCTACTTGCACATTTTTTTAAGGAAATTATGTTTAAAGTCACAAAGCGAAAAACCTGAAATAGACATTCTTACATATTACTATTTTCTAAAATTAAAATATGTATATTCTAAATATAATTCACGAAAAAATAATTCATTATATTAAAGTTCCACTATTATACTATTAAAAAAAAAATACTAAGTGCGGCAGGGACGACTTTTGTAAAAACGACTTTTGATCTGCCGTTGTTCTACCATTGTCCATAGTGCACCGTGGCGACTGCGACTGGTTCAATCTGGTCTGGTTCAAACCAAACGGTTGTGGGTGTGATTTCCATTGAGGGGACGATGAATGACTTACAAAAAAATGTATTAATTTAAAAAAATCTGTAGTAATATCTGGCGGTAGAATAATAATAAACTGTAAGTACCGCAGTTGGAAGGTTAATTATACACAATAATAGCTTCGATCTCTACTAGAAAAATAATTGGATTAAATTTTGACACGTCTTTCGTCTCATTAGAGCAAGAAAATGAAAATAACTTAATAATCATTCCCCTTGATGGGAATCGAACCCGCAATCATTGCTTTTACGGCCACTTAGCCTCGCCTTATGGAATAATAAAAGATTCACAATCTTTTTAAGGCCTAAAAAGCTTTTCATGTGATTTTTATCGTTTAACGCGATACGTGGCCTTAATACGTGTTACTTCCCTAACGGATTTCGTATGGAAATACAGCTAATGATATTTGTATCGAGTTCAACTGTTTACATTCCTTATGAAAAAACCGATTCCTAACGTTTATTTTTATATGAACAACGTTAAGGTGACGGTAACGAGTTAAATCGCGGCGTTGGGTTCCGCCACTCAACAAGCAATGAAATCAATAAATTTTTCAATATAATAATTCTGTCGAATAAGTTTCTAGCTTTATCTATAACTTTTTATAATATATCCTATACTTGTATACAAAAGAAATTTCGTCCTTTCCGTTTTGAAAATATGTGAAACGTTCACGGCATTTATAAGACGTTACAAAGCAGTTTGTGCTTCACTATAAAACCTTGAAGAATTTTTAAATTTAAAACGAAGAATTTTGGGTTGCAAATATTCGAACACTAGAATTGTAAAAGTTGGAATCTATTTCTATTTTCTATATAATATTTGAAGTAAGTGATTATTAGACGATAAGGTTGTGGGTTCGATTAAAATTCAGCGTGTACCTATCTATATTTAACCACCTATAATTAAGATCTATTATGTTCTTATAACAAAATGTGAGATGTTATATTTCGCATATAAAACGCGGGATAGTAAAGAAACAAAATAAAAAAAATGCTTTTTTTATATTTATAAAATTTAATAATAATAATAAGTTAAAATAACTAATAAATAGGACAAAACTTAAGACTTCGTAAGACAGTAGGAGAACGTCTGCTAGGTCTAATAGGAAAAAAAATATATGAATCATATAAAAGCCTTAATTCTACAAAGAATATCAACGATTTACAATAAATTAAAAAGACTTTTACACCTCATTCCCTCGTACACCTTTCATAAATCTTTATCACGGCCACCATTTAATGAAATTAATCGACTTTACTTTGTAATTTGGAACTTTGTAACATATTGACATTCCGTGCAATTCTTGCAATTTCATTTATTAGTATATCCTCAAATGAGGATGATTATCATCATAGTTTAAATACATAAATAACAGTTGAGGCCAGTCATAGCACAGGGGCACAAAGTGTGACTGCGAATGTGACAGGTTGTGGGTTTGATTCCCATTCGAAGTTATTAAATATTTAACATTTTCATTTTTTCGCTCTGATTTTAAGACAAAGCGCGGAATTGACTTCCACCACTTAACACGCAATGTCTCCAGAAAGATAATGACGGATTTCGGCGGAAAATGGGGAAAAAATAAATTAATTAAATAAATTTTATAAGGAATTTTATTTATGCGGAACCCTAATAATACCCTGTTCAATATAAAACCAAAAATAGAAGTTCTGCGAACAAACAAAAATATTTTTGAGATGGCTACTTAGGGTCCTTTGTAGAACTTTCAAAAGATTTCCCATCACGCCATCGTAATGGTAAAAATATGTTTACTTTCTATAATGTACAAAATCCAGTGGCATTATCAGAATTCATTTATTATTATTTTTTCCATCATTTGTATGTTCAGCTTATATGTAAAAAAACACACACACAGCTTATATGTAAGAAAATACACATTTATGTATAGTTGTTTATTGTCTCGCGGTCAGAGCGAGGAAATTAAAATAATTCATTTCCCCCAAGTGGGAATCGAACCCACAACCATTATTAACGTGCTTTATAGTCACACACTGTGTCGTATCGCCACGATCGAATCATTTTTTAAACGGATCAAAATATTTTTGAGGCTATGGCTATGGTTATAGGTTCAATCTCGCTCGAGGAAATGAAATATTTATTTAAATTTGTATTTTCTTTTCTTCGCTCTCGTGTCGAGGCCACCGCGGCGTTGAGTTCCGCAGTTTTTTTCCCATTTAATAAATCAATGAACCGGCTAACCTTTTTTTATATTTCATCCTAAATTCAATTTGGACATACTCTGTCTGTCATAGTGGTAGTATTGTCACGTACTATTATACTGTGGATAATGAGACTATTAAAAGTCAACATGCGTTTTAGAATTCTCACATGTATTATACGTAATGGCCGTCTTTAACGGATTACTGAAGGACGAGGTTTGTTGAGTCTAGACTGAAAGTTTTTTATGTGTATTCATATAGATATATAGCTTCATAGGTACTGTACCCGACTATATATATATCCTATAGCAGGATAGGCAAATTTAGCCAGGGAACCTAGTGTTAAGACACTCGGTTTCCCATTAAGACACTTCCGTTCCCTATTTTTCGCCGAATTCGTGAGGCATTGCGTGTTGAGTCCAGAACTTAACGCCACGCTTTCCCTCGGCAGGTACCGGATCGAGAAAATGAAAATATTAAAGATTTAATTCCTTCGAGTGGGAATCGAATCCACAACCGTCATGTTTAAATCAATCATTATGTATATTTAAGCTTATTAAATTGATAAAATCTTACTTGTTTATCTATATCTATGTACTTATATATTATAAAACTCCTCCTCCTAGATAGGTAAAGGAATGTTTTATCGAAAAAACGGAACTTTTCATCACATTCAGAAAAGCACAAACCAACTCTACACCAGATTCTTATTTAAATGTTTTATTCAAAAATATTCCATTTTCTATACAAGTAGTAGCACAAACTTTTAAGAAATAACTAAATTGCATGTAGGTTTGACTATAAAGTCATACATGCAATTCCGTTCGTTCGAACAGAAGTTCGAGAGCTTCTATTGTTTCCAATGCGCTACGGCAAGATTGGGATTGAAATGTGCATTATGTAAAACGATCGTTTCGGTACAATATAACTTATGATTGTAATATACCTAGCGAAGGTTGTGGGTTCAAATATATAAGATTTACATATAATTTTTCTTACTTTATGAAAGAAAAATATTGTTTTCAAACTATTTTATATTGAAAGTAAAAACTTCAACTGAAGACGTAGCCCAATTTAACTGTAAGTGTAATTAATAACTTTATTAATAAAATTGTAAAATTCTTATCATATATAGAATATTGATATGTTTTATAAATTTTATAAGAATAATATTTTTGTTTAAACAGAAAAAAATTAAAGTTTCCACTACTACAAAAATTAAGGAAAACATGGTGACGAAACATGTACATATATTTACATCAGCTTTAAGGCATTGAGGCTTCCCTTGAAACGGCTAACGTCATAATATCATATAGCATATAGCCTACATGGACAAGCGGACCACCACAAAAATAATTATTCTATTCAAATCAGTAGTTCCTGAGATTCAACCAAACAAACATACAAACTCAACGTCAACTACTAAAATTATGAAATCCGTTTATATATACAAATTATAGGCTTTCACGCAACGGCAAGAGCATTCAGAGTAGCCGAAATCCTAAACACATATTTATGTTTACCAAAGATTATTTTAACACCATTATAACCGCTATCACACCATTTAGTGAGCCTAAATCACAGCTGAGCTTGCACTCAAATACTAAAAGTGTTGGGTGGTTTTGTCATCATTTTTGATATCGATTGGAATTTTTGAATCAGATAATATCTATTGTATGTATTTATAACTTACTAGTGGACCCGAACGCGGCTATGACCGCTTGAACTATATGAATATTTATTAAATATATTTATGACGTTATTTTCAGTTTTCAATAGAGAGATACATTAAGCAAGCTCATTTTGGGTGACGTTTTCTAATAACTAACTTTGCAAATCGTTGCTTAGCAACGGTCGCATAGCAACGGTTGTAATTAACATGGCGGAATAAATTGCATTACAAATTAATAAGTATTTTAATATATATCGAAAATATTACAAATATGACAAAAAAAGTATCTTCATCCCGAGACCCTCAAGTATCTCTATGATATGAGTATTTTATCACAATGAAATTAACGGTTTGGCCCTGATTGGGTAAAAGACAGACAGACAGACAGATAGACAGAGTTACTTTTGAATTTATAATATAGGTATGGATGTTATATCCTAAGAGTATTTTAAAATACACAATTTTTCAATAAAAAATATATGAAATTTTCTATATCTATTTTTTATACAATGTCTTAAATTATCACGTTCTATTCAGGGGTAAGATTATATTATATGGCAGTATAAGTTTCATCCTTTGTGTGACTGTGAAGTGACTTGGAAAGCAAATCACTCTTATTATCCAAGTTTTTACAGCACAGATAAGAAAATATACAACTCACTAACTAACTAACTTTTTACTCTCTACTTAAGAATATTTTACGATATAAGTTTCATAAACCACAAACACCATTATTCCTACCAATTTGATTTCAATCTCTACCATTAAGTTCATTTAGACATTAATTCATCATAGTACAATGAAAATTATCTAAATTTTCTGTTAAATTTAAATATACCAAATTACCATCGATAATTTTATCAACGCGAAATCTACATCACTATTCAAATTAATTAGCCATAAGGCCAGTAACTGTAGCGAAATATAATCCGCATTGTTTGCGAGTACTTTTTATTTTTCTTACGTTTTCTGTTGGAAACGACTTTACAGAGCTTAATTAGATGTTGATCAGCATTGTTGAATTCCCCTTTATCTTCACAAGAAGACTTGAAAAGAAAGAACAGAAGAAATATGGTTATCGTATATTGTTCTTGCATATGGAAATATAAATATCTCTCTTTTCATAGATTTCAGTTTGTAGTTTTTAATATTTTTTGTATGTGTATAATATATTCAAAAATATACACCTGTATATTTTTCACAGCTTTCTATATTTTTCAGCCGGACGGAAGGGGGGCGGGGGGTCAGAGCAGACAGAAGCCTAGTGTGCTAGTTTAGCTTAGCACAAACCCACAGACAAACAGACAATCATTGTTTTCGATTCTGTTACATCCATCGCTTCAGAGCAGAACACTAGTGATTGTTAAAAGAAAATTTTCTAAAACTTGAAGAAAAATTAAAGCTGTCATTTAATAATCACGTACGTAAGAGCTTTCAAAATAAAGAACCGAGTCAATAACGTTCAATAATTTTCATTTTGTCACGTTCATGCGTGACATAAATGAATTTGTGAATGTGAATGAGCAGCGGCACAAAGTGTGACTGTAAAAGTGAGAGGTTGTGGGTTCGATTCTCAGTAGAGGAAATTAAATAATTATTATTTTCATTAACGCTTTTGGTTGTCTCTATTATAACTAACTCATTAATATTTTTTGCTAACGTATTATAAAATGTCCAGTTTCTTATTTTAAACAATATAATTTTTTTTTTTTTGTAATAATTATAATTTTATTGTATTATAAATACATATTCGAAGAAAATTATTGTAAAACGATTTCCAATAGGTCACACAAAGTTTTACTGTTTAATATTTATGAAATAAACAAGAGATTTTAAATGTTTTGTCATTACCAAAGTTCGCGGTTACCTCCAATTTAATATATATTTAGACGATAATTTCGTGGTAAAAGCTATTATCTAGCTTTAGAATTTTACGCTAATTATTAAATGAAGTCAATTTAAATAATTACATGCAAGCGACCCACACGCGGCTTCGCCCACTTATTGTTGTTGTTATATTATAGTTAAATTGCTTGTGTAATTTCAAAGATCTAAGCATAAATCGGTGGCAATTGATTTTGCAATATTCCGCTTTTAGCAGGGTAGGAACAGGAAACTTGAATGTTAAAACACTCTGTTCCCAATAATCGGAACTCAATGGAACGAAATCGAATTGAGGAAATTAAAATTACTTATCCCCCGAGTGAGACTCGAACCCACAAGCGTTCACAGTTAGATGATGTGCTATTACTGCGCCAAGATGACCTCATTTTATAATATTGCTAAAATTACAAAATACGAGTATATAAACAATGGACATTTCGCTGGGACAATATTGCGTATTTCTTTCTATGCTTTGTGTGAGTATTGTAAGATAAGGGAAAACTACAATGGAACCAATTTTTCACGCGAATGTCGCCGCATTAGTCTTTGCAGTCGTATTTACAAGAGTTTTTTTATAATCAAAATAAGTTTTGTTGATATAAATTGTTATTTATATAGAATATAGATTTAAAAAATCAATAAATTCGATACAAAAAATATATGAAGATAAATGGAATGCTAAATGACAGGAAAAACAAAAAACATACTACGGAGGAGAAAAACGAACGTACGAAAGTTTCATTCCAAGACTGTCTTCTTCGTTCTCCAGTGTTAAAATTAGTAATAATTGCATACTAACTACCATTTTTCCCTCTTTTCTCCATTTAAAAAAAAAACACAGAAAAAATATCTTCATAATAATCCTTTAAAAATATTAATATACATAGCCACTGCAACCCTTCAAAATAACAATCCATACCTATATTATAAATTCGAAAGTAACTCTGTCTGTCTGTCTGTCTGTTTGTCTGTCTGTCTTTTACGCAATCAGGGTCAAACCGCTAATTCTATTGTGATAAAATACACATATAGAGATACATGAGGGTCCCGGGATGAACATAGGATACTTTTTTTTCTCATATTTGTTATATTTTCGATATATATCAATATATTAAAACACTTATTAATTTGACATGCAATTTATTCCGCCATGTTAATAACAACCGCCGTTGCTAAGCAACGATTTGCAAAGTTTGTTGTTTTAAGAAAACGTCACCCAAAATGAGTTTGCTTAATGCATTCATGGCGCGCGCCGATATAGATTTGTATACATTAACAAAAATTAGATGATTTCTATAATTTGATATTCATCCTTATGAAAATAAATATAAGAGTCACTTTTAGCATTTCATCTAGATGTAAATTATAGTTTACTGTATAACATTCTAATAAATAATTGAGGAGATGTCACTGATTCCAAATAACTTAGTCTACGAGTGGTATAGTATGACCGACTCGAACGGGCAGATGACTTTGATGGTTTTGTAATTTTTTATATATTTTCGAATTACTGTTATTTTTTATGTAATTATTTGCTGCTTATAATTAACTTATCTCAGTTCGGTTATCTATACCGATGTTATACCCTTAAAATATCGTAATTTTAATAATTTGAGATTTTATTTAATATTGTTCGCAAAAATTAATAATTATTTAATATAGAAAAATGTTTATATACACGGCAAACTTTAGGTACTTTTTCTAATATTAAGAATTTCCTTTAGTGACTTTTACTTCTTTTGTTTGTTCATTTCGGTTACTCAGATATTTTTTCTAATAATAAATCTCCACTTATTATTATTGTTTTTTAACTTATTTTAATTATTTAGGCTTATATTTTCGCGGGCGTAGCCGCGTCCGGGCCCACTAGTTTAATTATAAAAATCTAACAACTTATCTATAGCCATTACTTCTTAGGTCATCTTACCCCGAGAACGTTATAGGTAGACTACGTTTTCCTATTATATAAAATCAAGCTGGTAGTACTATATTGTAATTGTTAATGAACTAATTTTCTAAAGCTTTATAGTGTTAGTGCTTACTTCTAAAGCTTTATAGTGTTAGTGACACAATTGAAGTTTTTCTTTCAATAAATCTAGACTAAAATACTAAGAATACAAACAATTGAACTAAAAATTGGTTAGATTTCTCCGGTCTCCTCTATTCTGAAATCGTAAAGCTGAAAAAAAGAGCACAATATATTTGAAATTCTTGATAAAATCGATTACAACGAACAATAAAATAGACAATTTTTCAATTCAGCGTATTGCACGTTTCAATTTACGGATATTTTTTTCAAAAAACTAAAGGTTATTTTTAGAATTTCTATTCAATATCGGACTAACTTTCTGGAAACGTTTAGATAGACTATTTTATACCTACATCTTAATTAGATCATTAATTAATAGATCTTGAACCGTGGCACTCGTTTGGTTTGGTGGTCATTTTTACAATGGTATTAGGGTCGATTCCCATTAGGATAAATGACTACAATTAAATTATTTGCATTTCTCCGTTTTGTTAAAAAAGAAGAAAGACGACGAGTCCTGCAGTTAAATACACAATGTTTCAAATTTGGTTCTGCACTGCTATTTACGGGAAATAGCGGGAAGCTGAAAAAAAAACATATTTGTAAAGTAATAAAGGAAAATAATCTTCTGTACTTCTAGAAAAGGAAAAGTTTGTCTGAAAGCCCTGATCTCAGGAAATGCTAATTTGATTTGAGAAATTATTTTTGTGTTGGATAGTTCATTCATCGAGAGGTTATGGACTTTATTTTTTTATGAAAAAGATAAGGCAAACAAGCATAAGTGTACCTGATGGTAGATCCCGTGTATATCAGAGAAGCTACAGGTTCCTTTCCGTTCCGTTCGTTCCATTCCGTTCGTTGCCAGCCTTTGAGCCATACACGAAGGACACACGAAGGATTTATTTTTTATTTTCAAACTAATATCTGACGTGCATATTGGAATTGTGAAGTTCAAAAGCCATTTCGCTGGCAATGTCAAGTGACTAGGGAAATTTGAAATAATAATGGATAGTGGATATCTCTCATCGCCTATTGTTATAGTTTTCTATCTTTTTTTTTACAGATTACTGACCTGATTTTTTTATAAAAAAAAAACTACGTTAAAAAGAACCAATATCAAAAAACTAAACAGCATAAAATAACTTAATAAAGTTTTAATAACAATACTATAAAGGAAACAAAACGCGGCATTGAATTCCGCCATTCAACACGCAATGTCTCCAGAATTCGGCGGAAAGTGGGTAACGGAAGTGTATATAACAATAGGTTCCCAGGTTCCCTGCCCTTTTGTGAAGCTAAACAAAGAAAAATTTTATACACATGCTAGACAAAACAACATACATAAATGATCAAAATTTATACCCTGCGGAAAAAGTAACAACTTTTATGCGTACAATACATTGCCCATATTTACTCGTATAAATATAGGCGATAGTCGATACAACGCACGACAGACAACATTTTATTTAAAAAAACTGCTTTATGTCATGAAAAATTACCCCGACGAGTAATCTTTTATCTATTTTAGGGTTCCTTACCTCAAAAGGAAACGAAACCCTTATATGTATAATCACTTTAATGTCATGACCATTAAATAAGTGGAAAGAATGACAGACATCAAAATTATGTGAAGATATCAAGCTGAAACTAATATTAGAGTACACAAAAACCTTAAAATCAACGTCATCAAAAGATACAGTTTTTTTAGCAAACACTTGAGAACTTGCTATACAAATAAAAGAAGAAAATCCAAGCTTCTCGTTAACTTACAATCGTGAAATAGATACGGAACCTTCGGTGGGCGAGACTGATTCGCACTTAACGACTTTTTATTATATATTTTCTACGCTAGAATATGATTTTTTTGTTGAAGCTACAACTAGTACTGAATTGAAAAGATTTTAACAAACACGTATGACATTTTAATTTAATTTAAACAAATTTTTTTAGCTTTACATTATGTATCATATATGGCAGGATTGGCAAAGGGTACCAGACTAGTGTTATGTCGCGCCGTTCCCATTTCAACTCGCAATTTTCGAGACAGAGTGACTAAACTCATTGCGAACTTTGCCTTGCTACCAAAGCGATGAAATATAAAAATAATCATATATCTATATCTATATATATAATAAAACTGTAAAGGGGGTAAAATCTGTACATTGAATATAAACTAAAAAAAACACTTCAGGGGGACTTAATACAACTAATAGAAGGTAAAAATATAATTTTTGGAATTCTTGTCTGTCTGTCTGTTGTGACTCTTTAACGCAAAAACTACTGGACGGATTTAAATGAAGCTTCTTTTGTTGTATAGCTATTAGTCTTCGCCTACATATAGGCTATAATTTATTTTGATAGCCCGCATACCTGATGTGAGACCCTAGCAGCCCGCCTAATCTATAAGAGATATCAATACAACGCTTTAGGAAAAGTTAATCATCGTGATGAGCATTTTCTGTTGACATAAAAAAAATCGATCCTACCACAAAGTGGAACCCCAGTCACCCAGCTAAACTTTAAAAATATATAATCTGTCGTCTTAAAATAAATTATTGTACGTAATAAAATTTTTTTTGACGTTTATTAATATCATAATTATTATTTAGAATTGTTAATTCATAGTTTTTAGTTAAATTTAAGTAAATATCTTTATTTTACTTTATTAGTTAAGAGCGCCTATTATTATCTCAAAAGCAAACATATATGCTAATTTTAAAGTATATAATTTTATCAGGCGTTCTTTCATTTCTGTCAAAATACGTATTTATATTCATCCCCCCTCGCGAACACATCTTTTAATTCCCTTCATGAAACTTATATTTATACAGGAAATATTTTATACAACTTCTATGACTACTATTATTATAAAACTAAAGAGATTGCTTAGTTGACGCGGTAATCTCAGAAAGTACGGATTTAAATTGAATAATTAGTTTTGTGTATCATAGTGCCTACATATAGGAATGTTTAGGCTATAAGTATTACATCACGATATAATCAATCGCAGAGGAGAAACATTAAAAAAATGTTGCAAAATTGGAAAGCTTGAGAGGTTCCATGCGTCCACCGCGTAAAGCTACGCAAAAATTACTTGTGAAAAATAATTGTTCTCCTTCAAAAGGTCTAAGTAAAAGTCCATGATAGAAAATGTTTATCTCCTAAGCCTACACTAACCATTTAAAACAAATCCGTATCCAACATGCACCTACAAATCACATTAGATATTATGACTGTTTACTGTAGATCGCCGCACGCAACAGGGTAGGCAAAGGGAACGTAGTGTTAAGACACTCTATTCATATTTTCCGATGAATTCTGGAGGCATTGTGTGTTCAGTGAGAAAACTCAACGCCGCGCTCGACACCAAAGCGAAGAAATGCAAATATTCGATATTTAATTTCCTCAAGTGGGAATCGAACCCACAACGTGCTGCGGTACCAGACACACTTTATGCCCCTACGTCACGACTGGTCTCATAATAACCTTTTACTAGATACATTTCAAAGCAATATGTTACAAGTTATTAGGTATTTAAAATGCAGTATAAGATAAAGATATCCTGTAGTATTATTGTATCAGTTACAAGCCACACACCCCGGCTTTGCACGGGTGCAACCATACACACAAGTAACATGTACTTATGTAGGTGCTAACGTGCTGTTAGTGTATAGTCTTCTATCCATTTAATAAAGAATAAAACTTTATTGTTTTTATAACCCTTATGATTATCAAGATGGTGTGGATGGTATTTAAGTTTATGATTTACCTATTTTACGATTAGAAAATACGGCTGCAGAAAGCAAGTCAAACAGTTTTCCAGGACACTCCCCATGATAAATACGATAGAGAACACACAGCTAGAAGACGTTTCTACGCAATGCTAAAGTCAAAGCCAGATCATTGGTTCCCCATTGTTTCAAACGGTTCTACGTTGTAAGCAATTAAATGTGCAAAGCTGGCACTGGGATGCACCCGCCCAGAGACAACGTGGCCCCACATATGAACGTACCTCGATCCTATAAAGCTGCTGATGACCACCACTTTCTTTAAGACCAATTTGGCCTTGCTTTCTACATGATCGCGATACTTTCAGTCACGCGCTCTATATAAGGGTATTGTTTTTGAAGACGACAAATGTTGTGATAAACGCGCAAACTTATGTCTTCTGGAGGTTAAATTGAACCAAGTTCCTTTCACCTATGAGGAAACATTCCCAAGGGATGCCTCAACAGAAGACATAAGTTTGTTTCATCACTGGTTGACGTTTCAAGCTACATGAATAATAATAGAGTCCAAATCTACAAAAAAAATTCTGTTTGTCTGTTTATTTGTCTCTACACGCTAACCTCCGGAACTACTAGACTGATTTGAATGAAACTTTTTGTTGTATAGTTATAAAGTCTAGGCAACTTCTAGGCTATAGTTTATTTTGAAAATCTGGACACCTGATGTGGAACCTTAAAAGCCTGTCTAAACTATAAGAGATATAAATATACTGCCTTTGGGAAAATTTAACATTTTGACAAACAATTTCCAGATATTTATACGTAACAAAAATTAAGGTCTGGAGTACCTGGCAGCCCATCTAATCTCGAAGAGATAAAGATAGCGTCTTAGTAAAAGTGGATCAACATAACAACTTGGGCCCTGGCCTGGCCCAATATCTGTCAATATTTCTATGGTAAGATGTCAATTGAAATGTGAACGTCTCATTGTGCGTCTATATCACTAAATCTAAAAGCCACAAATTTTATAAAATTAATAAAGTGTTGTGTATTTGTGACTTAAAAAAATGTGCCTTCTATAAGGCGGTGGACAAATTTAGGCAAAAGAATCTAATCGTACTGCCCAGAACGTGAAGATTGCAATGAACGTGAGCACGATAGTTGACTGATAATGATGCAAATTTGGATCGAGCTGCTTTTTGTTACGATATATCAATTGATGCCAGCAGTACCTACAGCTGTGTTGCTATTGGATCTATGAACTCAGCTTGCCAATATTGTAAGGTTATTGTAAAAACTCAGTTTGCCAATCAATTTAGTGGCGCAATGATTTTATTATAAGGAGGAGGATTGCCAGTTGTCCCACGTTCAATGCAAGCTGAGTTGCTGAGATGTTTAAAGTCCTCGAAATTGTGGAAACATGTCAAGGTCATTGTCATGTTGCAAAATGATCAATCTGGAGACATATTCTCTAAACAACTCATTGATATTGGTAATGGCAAACTTCCTATATATGCGCTGACTGGCTGCATCACCTTTCCTGATAGTTTTTGTCAGTTAACGTAATCAAAAGATGAACTCATTCATAAAGTGCTTCCAAATGTTGCTGAAATGTTGCTGATTATTCATTCCATAATTGGTTGTGCGAAAGAGCTTTACTGGCTGCCAAACACACTGATGTAAATGAATTATATATAAATTTTCAAGATGGCATTCCTGGCAAAATAAGGACACATAAGTCAGTTGATATGGCAACTAATGAAGATGATGTCGTGAACTATCCACCGGAATTTTTAAACTCACTTGATTTGCCAGGATTGCCGCCTCACAGCCTTCAATTAAAGCTTGAATGTGTAGTTATAATGTTGCGAAATATTAACCAACTGAAACTTTGTAACGGCACACGATTAGCGATAAAAAAATAATGAATAACGTAATAGAAGCAATCATATTGAAAGGAAAGTATAAAGGAGAAGACTTTTTGATGATGCGGGGCATCCCAATGATTTCGACTGACATACCATTCGAGCTTAAAAGACTACAGTTTCCAGTACGGCTTGCTTTCGCAATGACTATGAACAAATCCCAGGGGCAGTTATTAAGTGTTTGTGGTATTAATATAGAAAACTCATGTTTCTCGCATGGTCTGTTGTATCTTGCCTATTCCTGTGTTAGAAAACCATCTGCTCTGTTTGTTTACGCGCCAGATAACCAAGCAAAAAATAACGTGTACCATAAAGTACTACAATGAAAATGAAACTGAATTTAGAATAAGTAAAAATGAAATAAAATATAATAA
>JAEBDU010013001.1:0-26114 GCA_016802625.1 Heliconius numata
TGATTAAATATGGTCTCCCCTAAATTTGTTTGCATTTAGGATTTTTTTATTATTATTTTTTAAATTTATTTTTAAGTACCTAATCAGCTTTAAAACGTGACCGCATGTTTGTGGATTTAAATCGTATTTGGGAGGAAAATGTAAAATAGTTTTGTTTTTGCCGCCTTCGTAGACAAAGCACAATATTGACGAAAGCAAGAAATTAAAATTTTTTAACTCGCATAGCTGCCACAGTAAGAAATCCATTCCCGAAATGCGTTTGACTAATATTTTACTTATAACAAATTTTTCTATTGTAAAAGCTTTGATGACAGTTCTACATTACTATTCAATATTATCATCTTGTAAATTCTTACAGAATTACATGGTTTTATATCTAATTTATACATAAATACAACGAAACAAGAAAAGGAACATAGACTGACATCTCGTACACCAACAACAAAAGCTGGCGTCGTGAATAAATAACACAAAATAAAATTCCTATAAATATTGAAAGGTATATTTCACACTTTACCGAAACCAGTAACTGAGATATATTATGACACTTTTGTATATCGACCGAGCTTTTTAGACGACGACGGTTTTACTGGATCTTTGTTTGTGAAAGATGAAAAACAATGCGGCAGCTTTTTTCTTTCTTTAAGTTTTTTAGCGTTCGCGTTGCGTTCGGATCGCAAAAAATTCTGGGTAGACAATGTATTAAGCTGAGATGACAAGGCTGTTTTGGCGCGCTCGTCGTTACTTTTTTCGGCCGCTATCAAGCGATTGTGCAGTCTTTTTTAGTGTAATGGCCGATTATTTATAGCTATCTCTGAATAAAATCTTAGTATTATTTTGGTTAAAGAAAATAAATATGTATAAAAATATTTCTAAAGTTTATTACGGATAGTTTTTTCGACGCCATCGCGATATAGTCTATCAAACATTATGCTAAAATCAATTGCCATTTGGATATAAATTAAGAAAATAATTAAAATCTTTTTATTATAAAAACATAGAGGTTTGGTTTAAATGTGGTGTATTAGTGAATCTATTTCTTCAATTACTAATATTGATGAGGTTATAAGTTTAAAATATGAAGACGTCATTATAGGGCGCGCGGCGGCCGGCCTCTCGAATTTGCATTTTTTATAGTGCTGTATTCTACTAGCCAAGACCTTTCATTTGATACTCAAAAAGGTATTGTACATTTTCAGTACTACTTCGATAAATGGACTATCCTACACCAAATAGATTTTTATAATTTGAACCGATAGTTCCTGAGATTAATCCCCATTTAACCGAACTTGAGTTTGTTTCCATTATAATATCAGTAAAGCCGTAATAATTCAGAGAATAATTAATAATATCTATACAATATATTATATTTTTAGTGCAAGTTTTTTTCTAGAGCGATTTAATTTATATCCATATGCACATTCAGAAATGCATTGGCATATAAACGTAAGGTAAGAATATTCGTAATCTATTACACTAATAGCGATGGTGTGTTAACGACAAGGGAAATAATTTAAACGGTCGTATATTTAAGCCACGTGAAGCCTTCAGTTATTGAAATCATAAAGATTCGCTGAGAAAAAGTAATTTTGCTGCTATTTTAATAAAGTCTACTTTCGTTTGTTGTAAATATAAATTTCTTGATATTTTGCCTCGTGTATACAACATTAATACTTCATCGGGAAAAGGTTAGCTGAGAGTATTCAGTACTCATACATCAACGGTTTTATTTAGCGTTTTACGTTTTAAAATTAAAATCTGTAACTTATATGCTAGTAAATTCTTATATATATTGCTATTAATTTAAATATGAAAGAGAAGAGAATTTAATAGAAATATATTACATGCTATGGAAGTAAAAAATAGAATAAAAAAATCCCTTTTTGTTCAAAAACAGAGGTATTACGCCTAGTTTTTTAAACAATTGCTTGTGATACTTTAAGATTTTAGATTTAATGCATTTTTTAAATAATAAAAAATAAATGTAAAACAGAGAACTGCCCCAATTTAGTCAGTTTCAAGGGTGTTTTTCATTAACCCTATTGCATACGTTGTTCATCTGGCCATACTATCTAACTGTACCGATTGTTCTTAATCAACGTTCGAATTGAACGTATTGGGGTTATTCGTAGTGATTGGAGCGAGAACTAGAGCTGACGAGCAATTTCTTGCAATATCCTTCATTCCAATTCAATTTCATATGCAATATGTGTTTCTTTGCATTTTTGTATTTACGATAAAAATGATTTCAAGCACTTTCAGCGTGAAATATAAGGAAGTTATGGTATATTTTAAGCATCACGCTGTATCTCGCATATTGCAGGGTAGGCAGAAGAAACCTAATATTAAGACACTTTGCTTCCTACTTTCCGTTGTATTTTCGAGGCATTGCGTGTTGAATTATGGAACTCAACGCTGGGTTTTTGCCTCAGTACCAGAGCGAAGCAAATGAAAATATTAAGTAATAATTTAATTCCCCTGAGTGGGAATCAAATTCACAACCATTACGTTAATGTTCTACGTACCACGAGTCGTTATGCTCCTGCGCCACGGCGGCGTAGATATAGTACCTATATATATTTAATAAGTTTTAGAAATAAAAAATGCTTACAATAAATTGTTTAGTATTTATAAGAAAATGAATTTATCGATAATTGTTAAATGCTCGTAATCGAAGCTTTTTATATAATTCCACGGTTGATACACAAAGTGTTTTGGTTATTAGGTTTTTAGCTTGCTGGAACGTTACTTAGAAACCGTCTGAAACTGCTTTGTTTGATTTTTATACGTTTCTAAATATAATCTATCTATATCTAACACCTTTTAAAATTTGATCTAATACAGATATAAAATACTCTCTTAAATTAAATATTTATTTTTAATTTTTTTATAGTTTCATGGTGTATAGCAAGGTAGAGAGAATCTAATGTTAAAACACTATCTTCGTTTCTCTTCACAAAAATTTAAATAAATAATTTCCCGAAGTGGAAATCCAACCAACAACCGTCGCGTTTACAATCAGCCACTGTACTACACCACAACGGCCTCAATTTTATTATAGTACAAAAACGAAAAAAAAAAATCAGTCGAATTGATAACCTCCTTTTCTTACAAAAGTCGGTTAATAAAATAGCATAATTCCAAGTAAAACGCACCATGCTTTATCACAGAACAGCTTGCATATTTATTAATATTACCACAATGATGATAAATCGTGTGAGGAGTTTAGCAATATGTAACCATTAGCATTGAAATGGCGCTCGTTATCCTATCGGCATCTTCAATTGGAATGGATTTAAGCTTCGAATTGTGCATTGTTCATACTGTCGATTATCGATAGATGGGTATCTTGTCTTAGAAAAGGTAGGTTTTGTGGTGGAAAAAATTAAACTTGAAAAATATATGTAAATTTTTAAATAATATACGTTTTTAGATAATGTCATAAGTTCTATTCTCATAACTTTGTATCTCGACATGTGTTAGTCCTCATACATAGTCAAAGGGGTTTCCATATATCCTACACTTCATTTGATATTGGATTTGATTTCGCATTAGTTCGATTTGTATTACGCACTAATCTGCATACAGCAGGGAGGTTAAGGGAACCTAGTCCCAAGGCATTCTGTTTTTCACTTTCCACTAACTGAATAAGAAATAATTCCTGTATGATGAGCATTTTTAACAAACCAATCTCAATTCCAACAGTAAAAGATATATACAGAAAATAACAATATAGTAATTTCACATTATATATGATAGATACCATTTGTCTATAATACAACATCTTTTATCTATTTCTAATAAATAATTGCCTCGGAACAGATAAGCGTGCGATTATTATAGCGCGAATGAAGTACTTAATATATTCCATCTTGCAATCAGTTCATTCGATCGGGGAACAGGCCCTTGATGTACGGTGGCAATGCGTAATATCCTTTAAGATAAGCTGTAACTGTATAAACTAGCTCGGGGCGTCGGATTCTCTTTTGTAAGTTCTGGTAGGCTTTTTTTTAAATTGTATCATATTTCTGTTGTATTTTAAAATGAAATGTGATTTCTTAAGGTAAGATAAGGATTTCTTTTTTTAGCTTCACGTTGTATCCCACACATAGCAGTTTAGCAGATGGAATCTGGAAACTTAGTGTTAAGGCACTCTGTTCCCATTTTAAGTCACTACCATCCTACACTTTTCGCCAAATTCTAGAGGCATTGCTTGTTGAGTGCCTGAATTCAACCAGAACGAAGAAATAAGAGTAAATAAATCAGCTTCACGCTGTATCCCGCACATAGCAGGGTAAGCAAAGGGAACCTAGTGTTAAGACACTCCGTTCCCCACTTTTCTGTTCAATTATTTTAACATACTTAGAGCATCTATTATATTTTGTGTTACGACAGTACAGCAAAAACAAATGTTTGTTTTACAATGAAATATATGAAATGAAATGAAAATAAGTTATTAATCAATAAAATCTCGAAACTGTGGCGAAATTGACGATCCCAATGCCTTAACTCTAGTTATCTTCAGTCTTGATATAAATGGAAGAATCATAAAGTTTGAAAAAAACCGAAGACTAAATAAATTAAAATTATCAAATAGGTAAATTTATATAAGCACTAAAGCTAAAAGATTACTTCTATACAGATTAACTACTACTAAATATCCACACTACGAGATCTAAGATAGTAATAGTGAATTAATGTGCGTTTTAATTACATTTTAAACTTTCCAGTATCTTATCTTAATAAGAGGCACGATTAAACCTGATGATTATTTCCCTATAAAATATTATCGATAGCAGATAATATATGTAAAAAACTACTCAGTCAAAAATGTACACTATGAGATCTATTATCTATATAGGTATAACAATTATTTTTCCTAAAAATATTATATATTAAAAATGTGTATAATATAAACATTTTACTTACTTTTAAGGTATATTCCTTAATTTCCTTGAAATTAACATTGGAACCCAAAATTATCACCTTCAGTATACACCTATTCATATGTAGTGACATATTTTAATTACTATTATTCCCTCGCTTCGGTATACAAAGCACAGTGTTGAGCTCCGTCACTCAACACGCAATATCCTGAAAATTTGGACAAAAAATGGAGAAAAAAGACTCTTAACACTAAGTTCCTTCTAACTTGCTATGCAGGAAAGAGTGTGAATGTGCAAATACAATATTTTAGTAATGGATCAAGGCCAAGCTATGTCATAACTCATAACTATTAAATTATTTCTTTCTATCGATTAAAATCATGCATTTTTTCTTCCATGTACAGAATCTTCTACAGCTGGATATCCATTATAGTAAATCGTCATCGATACTCCAAGCACGTTCTGCAAACCTTGTCCTAGCCTGTGGATATAGTAAAAACGTATGAGCAACTTTCACGAAAAGTGGGAGATGTCGTTTATCAAGCCAGCTGTAAGAACTCTCGACGTATAAAACTTTTGATACAAGATGCCGAGCCAAAGGACATTAATATTGAGGATATCACACTAGTTAGAGTGTTTTTGGGTGTTTTGGTGTTTTATGTGCTAAGTGTGAATTGATATAAGAGATAGTAATCTTTTGTGAAACCTTGGGAAAACTTGTTGCAGTTATTGGTTTTTTTTTTCTCATTTTGTTAATGATTCAACTTGGATAGAGTATAAGTCGGTATATCTATACATTTGTAAATTTAATTAAGCTTTTATCATTCATTAAATGACCTTAAATAACCATAATGAATGAATATTTAGTAATATTCTTTTTTTTGTATATAGGTACATATTTTTCTTAGCAGAGACATAAATAAGAATTGAATAACGTTTATCGGTCTAAATATTCATATGTATACTTTTATAACAGGTATACGAAACTCAAAACAAACCCAAAAACAGCTTTCCATTTCAAAACTCTCTATACATTACTTTTGACAAAATATGTGAAGGGCATGTGGTGCCGAACAAGCTTTATTGGGTATCCTTACCAAAGTATGCGAATAGAATCCAATAAGAGACGATGAAAAGAATGCTCGTGGCTAAAACAAAATACCGTACCCTTTCTTGACTGATTGTCACTTTGATGTTCCCCTTTTTGTTTTGAGTGGTTTTGAACTATTTTTCATCATCAATAGTCGTTATTTCTTCAATTAAATAAGATGAGATCAAATTTTAGGCTTGTCAATTATTAAGATCAATTATCAAATTTGTGAAATCATATTTATTATTCGTGTTTTAACAATTTATATTTTAAATATTTTACTCCTATGGCATTAAGTTATATGAATTCTTTGCAAACATTTTATAAAAGAAGAGAACTAGTTCTGTTACTGGTTGGTGACTGCGGGCTGGGTGGTCTATCTATGATTCTGTCATTTTCATTTAAGTTAGTATTGTAAATAGCTTCGTGAACAATTTCATCGTGTCAAATCTTATGTATTGATTGTGATGTGCTTAACACTTACTCGAATGGAACGCGAGATGCACAATGAAAATAACATCAATAAAATAATTAATAATTACTTATAGTGTGAGTTTTAACGATTAAATACAAAATGTTTATAAGAAAGCTCTTAGAAAAGCTGAATAAATTTAAAATTAAAGCGTAAATTAGTCATTTAACATTGATATAAACTGACTGATATGTCTTTATTAATATAATGAATAAAATAAATTATTATTTGTATGTTACTATTCCTTTGCCATAACTGAGTTGTGACAGGCACTCTTTACTCTGATAATAATATCTTCAAGGTATCGGTAAGCAATATTCATGTTTATAGAACGCCGCTACTTTTACTTGTATTTATATAAATAAAGATGTATTGAAATACAACTTTACTTAAACAAGTAAAAAATATTTCGTTCGATTTATGCATAAGTCACTTCTTGACACCTTTCAAGCGACATTGTAGTGCGGACAGCTTGTACGGATATGTCATGTTCCTTTTATCTTTATATTGTAGCTTATGTAAAAGCACCTGCTTGAAATGTAAATTAAGATGAAATATGGAAACTAGTAGTATTATCAAATGTTTCGTTACAGTTTTGTGAAAGTAGAGCCATGTTTAAATAGAAATTATTATTTATTGTATAAAGGCACGAAACGGTTGCTGTGTACTTAGAATGTAAAAATAAAGGACATTAAATCCAAGGTACAATTAATTTAAATATGTAAGTAGAAATAATAGAAATAGTAAGTAACTAAGCGATGGTTATGAGTTTAATTACACTTCAAATTACACTTTATAAGTGTCATATTTTTATATATTTACAAAAGATCGTTTAAATAATTATATTAGTATTTTTTTAAGATTAGCGTGCTCTGCTGTCGGTGGCTTCGTGCGCTTGACTAAACGAATATTTAACAATTTTACAGCTGCGATTATATTATACTCGTATACACTTTGAAGCTATATAAAGCTAAATAAATATCGTATCAAAGTCTTTACAATATTTCTTTCCTTCTCTCTCTTCCCTCTGCTTTTATAATCACAAAAATTCGATAAATTATCATACACTTTCCACTTAAAGTATACCGGAAATTAAATTATCATAAAATTCACAGGAAGTAAAACGAAATCTTGAAGGGCGGAAATTTATGCTGTCAAGAATGCAAGCCGCGGACGTATAAATTATGAAATTAACGCTCAGTTTTATTAGTTCGGACTTCTACCCGTATCTGACAGTGCTATGGAGAATAAGAATGCTGAAAAATAGAAAAAAATGTTCTTATAGTTGGGCTAAATTTTAAAGAAATGGTTGCATTATGATTTAATTCATAAAATTTTAATAGACATAGAAGTGACATACAATTTTCAATACAAATGTCGGAAAAATACATTTAAAATAGAAAAAGCTCTTCTGATAGTGGGAAGAGGAGGTTAAAGTCCACACAAACAAAATTGCGGGCGACGACTAGTGAAATTAAAAATATATATATATTAATACATTTAATATTACAAATAACATGCTTAGTATAAATTTTACAAGACTTCATTGAAGTTTATATTTCGTTCAGTATACAGTACAGTACGCTAACTATCGTAATGTCAATTGCATACGAATGACAGACATCAAAGCTCCACCAATTTACGCGTTAATTGATGCGTAGAATTGTATTAAGCGCACGTTTCATCTGGTTAATATTACTGTAAATACTATTATTACTTACCTATATAAGCATATTGAAAATAATTATTTATATGTTTTATTGGCAATAATGTTAAAATAATATTATTTGTCTTTCTATTTCGATTCGGTAGAAATCAAAAAAAAACTCAACAAAAAAAATCTTTATTAAAGTACTAATAATAAGATAGTGCAAAGAAATTTTATAAATTTAAATTAAATTTAATTCAGAAGCTTTGAGTACTTGACTATTGACATAGATACTGAATTTGATTATTTTTACCTTATTGAGAAAGAAACACAAAAAAATAATGCCCCAAAATTTCTTTCACATATATTAATACTAGCTTTTACATTTAGCTTCACCCCCGATCAAATGGAAAGGAAAGGAGAAAAGCTGTTTATTCATACATTTACGAGCCCAAAGTAATACTGACCACAGATGCAGAGTGTTGAGTGTGTTGTGATAAGGGATGATTTTATCGTGATGTAATGTAGGCTTTCTCATTAAATGGACTATCTTAAGGCAATAATTTAAAAAATTAAAACAGTAGTTTCTGAGATTAGGGCATTATTAGCATATAGGGGCATTTAAACGTTACATTGTTATAGTAAGCAAAAAAAAAGTAGTGTCAGGGTACTCCGATCTCCATGCTGGGCCCAACATTAATATATTATGAAACAAATATAAATTCATAAAAGCCTAAGTTAGATATACAACCAGACGGTTCGTGTTCGTTCCATATAATAGGTCCATTGTGTATACATCCTGATTGATGAGGCGGAAGTTAACAGATCGATATTACTTTGAAGCTTCGGCGTTGATAATAGCATATTGGTGAAGAGGAAATGCCTAAAATGTTACAACTTTGCTAAATAAATTGTATTATAAAAATATGTTAAATGCCTTGTGCATATTATCAAAGTATCAGAATCAGAATATTATTTTACAATTTTGACATATTATAAATATATTATAACACTTAAAATTAAATTGAGATTTACTTAATTGGAAATATATTTCTAAAATAATTTACTTACAGGCGTTCTTACAGTCTTGAACATTTAATAATTAATATAATATAGATACACAACTTTCATTTTTCTCCAAAATCTAAAGATGATTTGAAGTAAGTAAAAGCTTTTGTAATAAATAACTATATTATGTTAATGCGGCGTCTCATTCAGCCCTAACGAGAGTGGAACGAGCGGCGTTCATCTTCAACTACTCGTTAGCAAGAATTCAAAATATTTATTATGAATTAATTTACATAAAGAACCTACTTTAGCGTCTTTAAACGTTCTTTTACATCAGCTGTTTTATTGTTATTTTTGTTGCTGTTATAAATAAAAATAAAATCAACTCAAATCAGTTTCACACTATATCTTACACATAGCTGGCCATAGGCATTGTACTAAATATGTTCCATATTTAGTACACTCCCCCACTTACCGCCGAATTTTTCGAGACATTGATTGTGTGTTGAGTGCCAGAATTCAACGTCGGGCTTTTTCTAGGTGCCAGAGCGCAGGAATGATAATTCATTCTCTCAAGTAAGAATCAGATGTTGTGGACGAAAAATAGGGATGGGAGTGTTTCAACACTAGATTCCCTCTGCCTGATGTGTGTGGGGTACAAGCTGATATTCTGCAAAACACACATATATTATAGGTAACCATAATCCTCAGTAATCCACGGATATTGTGTGTATGTTCCATTTTTTTCAAATTACTTTTTATAAAATATATTTAAGTTGAGAACCAATAGTCGGTAAGTATGTTGCCTAAACCATTTTGAAATAAAATCCAAATGATTTTATTTGAAATATAAAGTTTTATTCCACCTTTAACAACTCAATAAGCTTAGATTAACATAAATAACGTGTGGTGTTGAGAGGTCTTCATTTAAATATTTTATGCTAGCACTATTTACAATGTCAATAATTTTAGTTTTTAACTGGTTTGTCTCACGGTCCACGGATAGCGTGTAACTAACGTAAACTAACGTTTTAAGTAAGGCACTTAGCGTAAATATCGCGAATCCTTTAAAATATTGGATATTACAATCCTTATGATATTATAAGGATTATAATATCCAATAAATATTTGTTTAAAGTTATATAATAACTTAGTAATAGCTTAGAGTTGTGTCAGTGCAGTAATAGGTTGTTAGTTCTTGAGATACAATGGACTACAATAAAATAATTAAGTTAATGTTATAAATAGTCCTCTTCGAAAAATAAATCATCATCATCAGAATCACATAAAACGATTTTATTCACAACACAATAATCAAGCTCTTTATAACATTAGTTTAGATTACTAAGGTGTTGGTTTTGGTGATAAATAAAAATATTAAATAAGGCTATTTTACAATAACTTTTATTATATAATAAATAAAAATATTTTAGCACCATAACCGATTTTACTGAGTGTAAAACACTTTACAGTTCGTAATGACAAATGGACAGACAAACGCCACCAAAATGAATCTGTCACCAAGAATAACTCTTACTGGTAAACCAAATGCCAAGTACATAATCCTTTTAAAAAAGCGCATAATTTGAAAAAATATTTAAAACAGAAGCAAATTCAAAGTTAGTTTTCAACGTATTGAATTCGTAAATTACACCACTATTGTTCGTGGGATTTGTTTCGGAAAACCAAATGTACGGCGCTCCAGCCTGCACAATTGTACCGCAGACTGTGAAGCCCCAGCCAGCGGACGGAAAATTAAAAGGCAAAACGAAAGCTGCTTTCTAACTATCTTTTTTTTACAATTCTCCAAGCGCAATCGCTGATGCTGTAAAAACATTAAATATAAGAGCGTATTTTAAAGAGATCAAAATTAAGTGGAATTTATAATTTAAGTGAAGTACTAAGATCATCGTTCACAATAATCTTTACGGCAACTCTATTCATTTTCATTGTTATACAAAAAAAAATATATCAAAAAATAAATTAGTTCTATTATCTAAATTATTAAATTTAGTTCGAGGTTATTATCGAGCATAAATAATATAATATAACGTTAGCTGTTGCACTTCCTATTTTAGCGTGTACTTCCACCGTCATTACTTTCTCACTTATACACATGGCGTGAGGAAGAAGCAATCAGTCACCGCTCGAAAGAGTTCACGAAAAGGAAATAAAAGTTAAACACAAATTGTGAACTGCAACGTAAAATGAATCTTAAACGCCACCTCTTGAATTCTGTCTAATTATTTATTATTAATAGTTAAAGAGGTACGTATATTAATAGAATATTTAAATAATATCCTAATAATGTTTTATCACCTGAGTGTTGGGGGCTCATCAGTTATCAAGAAATATCTTTAAATTAGTCAAAACTGTATATTATTTTAAAATAATAGAGTTGCGTGAAGAAAATAAAAAGTCGCAATTTTTCGTCGAATATTATAAAAGAAAAACAAAATGTCCTATTAATAGAGAAATAATATAATACCCTAGCAACCGTCAAACAAACATGTCAGGAAAAATTTTCACTGTTGATATAAATTAATAAATAATTTAGAAAAAGTACAAAACCATAAGAAAATGGGATACAAAAATATGATCTGGATTACTAGAATTAAAACAAATATTGGCAAAAGATGGCACAAGAGTAAAAAATAGTGACGGATGCCAGGAGGACAAGTGCACTCCCAACACCACGGGCGGAGATGTTGCCCTTCGAATCCGCAACCGCCGTCGTCAGAAGACGACTATCGCACTGCGGCTTCGACTGCGGGTTCGGAGGAAGGAATGTCAGAGTCGGAAGGGCCGGCTTTAAGACCACGCCGGCGCGCCGACATCCCACCAGCGGAGGGTTTGGAGCCAGGAGCGTCGAGGATGCTCAACAAGGCTCCCGCTACCGGTGGTAAAGTGCCTCGCATGAGATGGTCTCAACAGCTGAATGAGAGTGTCATGCGTGCGTACTATAGGGCAACAGAGGGGGGAACTAACCTCACTGCGTATCGTTCAAGGTTACTGTCTATGTTTCAGGAGCTTGAACCAACAGCGACCGTTACTGCACAGCGACTGTCGGACAGGGTGCGGATCATTCAGCGACGTCATCTGCTGGATGAATCCGTACTGGAAAGGCTACGCTTGAGCTTTCAGCAGGTCAATACTACCAACAACAACAGTTGCGACATCAGGTCACAGTTCCAGCACGCCAACATTGAGTCGCAAGGTAATATTGAGTTGTCTGTAAGTGCCCAGGATGATGAGCGATTGAGGAGAAGCTTGAAAGATGCTATTTTGGAATATGGTTCCATTCCGGTAGATCTCAGACCAAAATTACCTCGTTTGCCTATGCATAGACGTAACATAGCACTAGTGAGGATTCTAGATCAACATTTGCCAAGTCATTTTAACAACTGTAACGATCTTACTGATACGCATTCATTGTTGTATTGTGGTGCTGTAGCTGTATGTCGTGTTGCTGGTGTACAGTTCCCAAATAAAGGGGGTACTAAGGCATCAAAGCATACGGTGCCGGCATGGCAGTACGACACTGAAAAGCGTATCAATCTGACTAGATTCCTCATTGGCAAGCTAATAAGTTTCAAGTCGGGTAATCGTCGACCGAGGGTCATGCGGTTTGTGGCGGAAGCATTTGCTGGAACAAATTTAAAGCCCAGTGAGTATATGGCTAACGTCACAAACCGTATTGACTTTCTGAAACAGAAACTCTATGCATTGGCAAAACGCATTAGAAGATATAGAGAACGATGGGATCGATACAATCAGAATAGTGCCTTTCAAAAGAACCAACGGAGTGTATACAGGAAATGGGAACGTTCTGGGGATAGTGTGGTTAATTGCGAGATTCCGAATCCAGATGCTAGTGCTGATTTTTGGCGTAGTATATGGTCGGCTCCTGTTGAACACACTGAGGGTGAATGGTTTTGTGATATTGCGAAAAATTGCGAAAATATTATACCAATGAGATCTATAAAAATAAGCGAAATTGACGTGAGGTGTGCTATTCGTTATGCTAGTAATTGGAAATGTCCCGGGCTAGATGGGTTGCATAATTTCTGGCTGAAGTGGTTTCGCAGTTCACACTCCGTATTCGCAGGATGCCCTTGACTCTGGATCGTTACCAACATTTTTGACAACAGGTGTAACATTCCTGTCATACAAATCCGGATGTACCACAGAGCCTAAAAACTATCGCCCAATAACATGCTTACCTACCATCTATAAGCTCCTTACATCTATTCTGAATAAAAAAATCACAGGACATATTGTTCGTAATAAAATTTTGGCACCGACTCAGAATGGGTGTAAGGCTGGTGGCCGTGGTACAAAGGAACTTCTTCTCATTGACACAACTATAAGCCAACAGGTAAGGCGGAACAGGAAAAATCTCACTACTGCTTGGATAGACTATAAGAAGGCATATGATTCAGTGCCACATACTTGGATCTTGAAGGTCTTGGAGTTATATAAGATTGATATTACTTTGAGATCATTTTTGGAGGCTTGTATGGGACAATGGGTCACTGTCCTTCGTCATCTAGGGGAGTGTGATATTCCTGCAACGTCTGAACCGATAAGGATAAAGAGGGGTATATTTCAGGGTGACAGTCTGAGTCCTTTATGGTTTTGCCTAGCTCTGAATCCTCTTAGCACTATGTTAGAGGATTCAGGTTTAGGCTTTCGTCTTCGCCGGGGGGGTAAGGTCATATCTCACTTGCTGTACATGGATGATCTGAAATTATTTGCGTCAAAACGTTCTGATCTTATGCGGCTACTAAAGGTAACTCAAACTTTTAGTAGTGATATAAGAATGGAATTTGGCGTCGATAAATGTGCTAGCATGCATGTAGTGCGGGGGAGTGTGATCAGATCTGATAATATTTGCATTTCAGATTCTGTTTCCTTCAGAACTCTTGGTGAAGGTGAGACTTATAAATATCTTGGAATGTCTGAAGCATTGGGTATTGATGAGCGGAGCATAAAGCAATTGGTGAAGGAGCGTTTCTTTAGCCGCCTGAAAAAAGTGCTTGGCAGCCTTTTATCTGGTGGCAACAAGGTGCGTGCTTTCAACGGTTGGGTTATGCCGCTTTTAGCCTATACTTTTGGCATTGTAAGATGGACACAGACTGAGTTAGACTCCGTAGATCGCCAAATACGTAAATTGTTGACGACATACCGAATGCACCATCCGCGTTCGTCTGTAATGAGACTGTATATCCCGCGTAAGTGTGGAGGTCGTGGCTTTTTGAATGTCAAGAACCTCCATAACCACGAGGTATGCAGTCTTAGAGAATATTTTCTCAAGATTGACGTGGATATGCACAAGGATGTGGTAACAGTTGACAAAGGCCTTACTCCTCTTTCCTTGGGCAAAGAGAACTGGCGTCGGCCTGTAGTACTTACTACTTCTGATCGCATGGCTGTATGGAAGAGCAAGGAGCTGCATGGTAGATTCCATAGAGCCCTAGTGGGCCAGGACGTGGATACTGTTTCATCATTATCTTGGTTACAGTTCGGGGATCTTTTCGGAGAAACTGAAGGTTTTGTCTGTGCAATTATGGACGAAGTTATCAAGACACGGAACTACCAGAGACATATTATGAAAGATGGCACTATCGACATCTGCCGGGCGTGTCATCGACCTGGGGAGTCCCTCAGACATATTGTCTCTGGTTGTTCTCATCTTGCTAATGGCGAGTATTTGCATAGACACAATCAAGTAGTCAAGATAATACACCAGCAACTTGCTCTTCAATATGGCCTTGTAGAATTGGAGGTGCCTTACTACAGGTACAATCCCATGTCTGTTCTTGAAAATAGCTGTGCTTTGCTCTACTGGGATCGGTCTATTATTACTGACAGGTATATTGTTGCCAATAGACCTGATATAGTATTAGTAGACCGAGCGGCGCGCCGCGCAGTGATTGTTGACGTTACTATCCCACATGATGAAAATCTCGTGAAGGCCGAAAAAGAAAAACAATCTAAATATTTGGACCTAGCCCATGAGATTACCGCCATGTGGGATGTCAATGCGACTATCATTGTGCCGATAGTGGTTTCGGTTAACGGTTTAATAGCGAAAAGCCTCGACCAACACCTTAAGAGGCTATCGCTTAGCTGTTGGATCAAGAACCGGATACAGAAGGCAGTATTACTTGAGACGGCACGTATTGTGCGGAGGTTCCTCTCTCTGGAGCCCTAGCCACCGATGGCTTGGACCCTTGTCCCGCCCTCGGAAGAGTGGTTTTTTTATATTTTTAAATGTATCTTTTTTATAATAATTTATATTTAAAAATGTAAAATTGATTCACTAATTTAATAAAAGTATATTCAATGAGAAATAAAAGTAACCAACACAAATTTATCTACCAAATTAAGAAACAAACTTGAACTATGTTTATCGTTTTCTCGATAATGCAAAACTAATTCTGAACAAAGCTCGCCCTTGAATAAGAACTGGAATGAGAGTTAAAATAGCCCGCTAATAAATAAGTCAACGATAGTGGCATGGTTGGTGGCACAAAAGAGTGGATATCGACGGTTATGATACTAACTATGAAAATTATTTTTATGTGAAAGTAAAAAAAAGAAAAAATAAGAACTACTATGTGATTTGGATACAGATAAAATACTATTTTTTTCGTATCTTGAAATAGGGTCTTTTTTCTTACTCCATTTCCATACAAGGTGCCTTATATATTGAAAATGTAAATTAAAAATGTTATTCTTTAATAAATTATAATTTTCACGATTACATAAAAAGTGATATACAATAAAAATACAAAATTAGCAAAAAATAAAGTGCACTAAAATACCACCCATAAAGTATTTGTTTACTCAAAGCTGGGTTCTGTTACGTTAAGTTTAACTTGAAATACTTGAATTTACTTGAATTTTAAAGGAATATTCTCGTGGCAAACAAGTACTTCACTTTAAAGTCACCCGAGATGAGAGCTGATGGCCGGCATGTACTTTGATACTTAATACAATCCAAACACCCTGTTGTGTTAACGCTTATCTTTGTGTTTTGTTGTATTTACTTTGTTTTACAATTAATGGATTACTTACTGAATTTTATTAGTAGAGAAACGATTTTTTAAAGAAGTCTCTTATAATTATATAACATAAAAAATTGTTTAAAAAAGAATATATAAAAAAATATTTAAAATCTTTTTTAATTTAAATTATTTTGAAATATATTTTGAAAGTAACAAGTAGTTTGCACAACATTTTCGTATTATAAATGTTATTTTATTGTAAAAAAAACTTAACTAAATACCTTTCTCGTATTTAAACTAGTCCAAGGGTTCCAAATAAAGAACTTAACTGAATATTCTACTGTAATGTAGGTATATTTTTTTATAAGTAATTAATGACTAAGTAAGCCTAGTTAAGTTTAATTTAATTTAACCTTATTATAACATGCGTTATGAAGCGATGTCACGCAAAATTCTAATAAGCACATGATTTATTAGCTGTAGATTGTTTTTTATAACTAAATCTTTATATATATTATAGTCATTTTATCAAGGAATTATATTATAATAGTAAAAATACTACAAGCTATATCACGCATATAGCTTCCCTAGTGTTTTCTGTTTCCTACTATAGGTAAATATTATATAGGCACCTATTCTCTCCACTCACCGTTTTCGGTTATACCTTAAGTAATTAGTTATAAAAGCTGTAAAGCCAAGCCCTACAGCAATTTATATAGCCTTAAACACTCACATAAAAATAATACAAAGAGTTAAAACAAAAAATATGAATTAGTTTTAACTTTAAGATTACGTAATATATGAATTTACATTAACACTACGGGTTGACTCAAAAAGACTCCCTACAGGTAGGTATGCGGCGTTGAGTTACACCTACAATAATATTGCTTATGATGAAAAACAGCATAAATTCCAAAATGTAATTTTTAATATTGCTATAATAATTTATAATAGCAATTTCAGGTGAGTCTTACATTATTAGGTTACTTATGAAAAATTGCGGTACCGTCGTAAATCCTGATACTAATAATATGACTTAATAGAGGTCTTTTATTACAATCATTTTAGTATATAGGTATTAAAGTTTCTTTTTTGTGAATATTTTTACAATGACATTGTGTGAAAATAAGATGTATTAAAAAAGTAACTATCCTTTCCATTCTATAGTGTAGAAAAGCTTTATTTATAATCACTATATGTATATGTATGTATATTTTAAATAGTGTTTTCCCATCTTAAAAGTTTTTTGCTTCCCTTCCATTACGTGAAGTCTATTATTATAACGAATACGAGTATATCGTTGTCGTAAATTATATTATAGCTGGTATAAATATGCGCATATACAAATATGTTCGAAAATATACAAATTATATAGAAAACATATAAAAAAACTAAATTACAAAATAAAATATTACACAATTTTTTATATTATTCATCATAGCTTTAACAATTCCTCGTTTTTCCCATTAAAACGTCGCTTTTCTTTTATTGTATGTGACACAATTGTAGACCATTAGAGATTTACTTATTTTGTATACAATCAAAAGAATTTTCATATTTGTTACTACATATTTTTTATCCTCGTTACAATTTCCAAAAAAACTGTGGTTTGTATGTATATTTTAATTAAATATATGAATGTAAGATATAAGACTCATTCAAACTGTAATCCATATATAATTTTTGAATTTCTTTTTGAATTGGTTATTTTATACATATGCCTAAATTATAAGATCGACTACTTTAAAATTACCATTCATAATTCTATGCAGAATGAAATACCACTTATTACTTCTTAGATGCTGTCTCCAATTTGCCTTTTATTATTAAAATAAAACGGAAACGCAAGCGCTGGAGCCAAACGCATATTGTCTGACAAATGACAATTTATATAAAGTCACTGAACATAGAACACTATTCTAGCTTGGAATTGCGCGTAAAAGCCTTTGCATGCAAATTAATGATACGAACATCTTGCTTTTATGTGTTTTTCTTTTATTAAGAACCATCTTAGATTTGTCTACATTTTCTTTATTATTTCAATATTTTTTTATGTTTTTATATTGGAAACATCAATGCAAAATATAGTAAAAATTTTATACGGATTTAATATCGGTCGAAATGACATTGAAGACCGTGTCATATTATCCTTACATATTATACATTTTATAAATCTTGGGCTGTGTAGCGTGTGTAGCTTAAGAGATATATATTTTAAAGCTGTTACTACTACTAGGTCACTACCTATGCGGGATAAAAGTAATTGAGTAACTGTTTAAATATAATCATTTCCCCGAGTGGAAACCAAACGCAAAACCATCACGTTTACAATAAAACGATGTATAGTTAACACGTTGCCTGCCAACCTACGAGTATACTCGTAGTACATGATCTGGGCTGCACCGCCAACTACGAGTATTTTCGTAGTTGATTGTATGCGATTTCTGACGAATTTTAAACCAGTGGCCGTGTAAGGAGGACGGGGTTAAATTCTTTGGCATTTGGAATAAAACATTACTTAAATCAGAAAATTAAGTTTAATAGAAAAAAAATTAGGTACATCACTGTGAAGTCACAAAGGAGTGAAAAATTTTAAAACAATTTTCAACGCATAAGGCAGGTTTTTCAGGGCATACCGGACAATAGTAAACTGTTTCTTTGCGTTTTTTTTCTTTGGTGCAGACACGACACGGCTTCGTCGGTTTTTGTTTTTTTTGGGTAGGTGGTAAACGCTCTAAGTAATGTAATTCTACTTGCTTTTTCTGCTCATGATGACTGTGTTTTATGAATTTCTCGCCTAAAAGATATTTTACAACCTCATCTTTGAACGAAAGAGCATCTAATTTCTTTTCTGGAGGAAGATTGGCTTGTTGGTTGTAGATCATGCATGCGTTATGAATGAAAGATTCAAAAATGTGGATCGCTAGTTTTTTGTACCAAAACAATGTCTTTCTAAGAGCTGAGTAGTACGAGAGCATTTGATCTGAAAGATCGATCCCGGACATTCCGTCTCTAACTACATTAGGTTTTATTGAAACCCTACCGTTTTTATTTGGCACGGGAACCAGAATAGGTTTATGCATATTAGAGATACATAACACCTCTCTCTTATCCTTCCAGATGCACACGAAAATATTGTTAGTTCTCTTTGTAATCATCGGCCTTTTATCAGTTTGGTGCTCAACAGAGTTTTAGGGTTTCCTTTGCGATTTTTTCTCAAAGTTATACTCGTAGTTTGGCAATAGCTAATAAAAATCCTATTTTACACGCAGTATGGCAATCCATACTACGAGTAAACTTGTAGTAAGAACTAGGATCCACTGCCAACTACGAGTATACACGTACTTACCATTTTGTATGGTGGCAATAGCCATAAAAAAAAAATACTACGAGTATACTCGTATGGCAGTTAACGTGTTAATAAAATGAGCGAGAAAAAAATGTATAAAATATTAATATTACTTTGAATTTCATCTACAAATTTCAATTAACTTAGGTGATATAATAAAAGGCTTGTAAAAATAATCTTTGTATATTTAAATATTGTAGAATTTTCTTACAAAGTTAATATTGCCTCTGGGTACAATATTTCTACTTTATCTAACTAGCACTACATTAAAAACTAGATTACAGTCCATTTTTTTAAAGAATAATTTAGTTACATTTATAAATATATATTTTAGCGACTGTAAACCCCGACGGTTGTGGGTTCAATTTCCTATCGGGGGATTGAAATATTTTCATTTTTCATTCATTTTATTTCATTATATTTTCATTTTCTCGCTTTAGTAACGGAGCAAAGCGCGGTGTTAAGACTCGCCAACATATAATGCCTCGAATAATGAAACGAAAGTGTTTTAATGGAAATAATTAATTCTCTTGATAGAGATCGAACTCATAAACATCGCATTTAAAATCAAAAGCTTTATTGCGTTATAATATTTTTTTAAGATTAAAAAACCTAATACTTTATCTTAAGTGCTACTAAAAGTAGACAAACGAAGCAGACGAACATTTCGAAAACATTTTAGCTGAGTGTTGCGGATTGTCAATTGTGTCTAGACAGAGCATTCACGCTTTACTTTTACCATATGTCTGACATTGGGTGTGGAAATTTTATTTCATTTATTGAATCTTATTTAAATTTGCATATAAAAATATATGCTCTTCTTTACGTACATTTTGCATAAAAATGGAACAAACATCTTGTTTATACTTAGGTAACTGATGCAAAGATTGTTGATTGAATTCCCGCTCGGGGTGAAGTTTTTATTTAACATATTATAAATTCGTTTTAATTATTTGGTTATGTCTAACTAACTCACTTGATAAAGTGATATGTTGGGTAATGTCTTTAAGCCGAAGGAACAAAAATATTTTTAAACATGAACTTTCCCCAAGAAGGAATCGAACTCACAACCATCGAATAGTCACATACTCTACAGAGCTACGACAGCATGAGACCACATCTTGAATTATCCAAATAAAAGAGTGTGATTAAGAGTTTACTTAATCCGCTTACAGTTTTAAAATGCCATTAATGCTGTTTGCGGTCAGTTCAATCGATTCAATTATTTTAGCGTTTAAGTTTAGATACTACTTCTCCATTAGATACTAGTATATATTTTTATCTAATAAGTTTATACAATGTTAAATACATATAATTATATTATTTAATTGTTACCGAAACAGTTCCAATTCTGTACAATCAGAGATTGAAAATATTAAAAATATTATTCGCATTGAAGGGCGTTGCGCCCTTCAATGCGAATAATAATAGCTTAGGGAAATCTTAATATTGAAATTAGTTATTTTAATTAAATTTGAACTTATTTATTTGACTTTATTTCTTGTTTATTTTAAGACATTTAAGCGTACCAGATGAGTATAATTTTCTTCGCCAATGTCAGTTAAATATATAGGAAATAACACCTAAAAATCTGGATTAATGATATAAAATTAAACGGTCATATTAAATAAGCAACTACGTAATAAATATATATATATACAAAGTAAATATTATTTTTGTTTCTAAGTTAGGTTACAATTGACTTAGATATGACTTCTTTATGTTTTAAAGTACATATGCCATAACGACGTTCACACATCAAAAAATATACATAAAGTAAACCAAATACTAAAATTATTCATACAGCGATAAGCGATACATCAAAATACATCATTATAAAGTCGTTAGGAACAAAAAAAATATTAGCATTTTATTTTACAACTCGACGATCGACAGCCGATGACGTTTCGCTCCCACAAAGGCCCAAATTACTTGACCAAATTATCTACAAACGATTAATGTTAAATGATACGTTTGATCCATACATTTTATTAAAGGTTAAATACAAATTGCTTTTTAATTTTTTCAATATAATTTTGGGTGGAATCGATTTTGTTTTTTTTTTGTTAAATATACAGTGCTTAGGATGATATAGGGTTATATTTATTTTTTAAAGATTTTTTTGTTAAAATGCTATTTAATATATTCATTCACCTCTGAGGAACATACGAACATACAAATGTGTATGTAATATGTATGATAAACATAGAAGGAGCTTCTCGCAATATCCCATACATAGCGTCCCCAGGTTCCCTCTGCTTATCTGATGGAGGCTTAAATTTAAGACACCACGTTCGCTCAGGACACAGACAAGGCTCAGGGCTTCTAAAATGTTAAAATTAAAAACAAAAATGAAACTTATCTGAATTTTATAATTTCCACATAAGTATGTAGGGCCGAGCTTTGAATTCACAGCCCACAAGATATTAATTGTAAAGTAACAATTTAATTAAAATATCAAGCTTACTCACCCTCATAATTATGTCTAACAACCGTGACAGCTATTCAAAATTATCCCTAAAACATAAAAAAAATCGATTTACTAAACGCTCGATAGTTCAACAGGCCATGTAATTTTAGGTAAATGCAAAGCATTTTGATCGCATATAATCTCCACCGCTTGCTCATGAATAAATATTATAGGAACGACTTTAAGTCACCCATTAAGCAATTATATTGTTGTTACCATTATAATGTTTTCAAAAAACATTTAATTTTTTATTATAACAAATTATAATGTTGTGTACGTTGGACGGTTATTAAATATCAATCAAGTTTAAAATCCTTAACTTAAGTTCAGTGTAATAGGTGGTAGATTGCCTTCTTAGTAGGATGAGTCAAGAAATGAGGATAAAAAATTAGCACATAATGTTCCTTCAATTGCCATTAATTTTGGTTTATTGTTTGTAAGGAAGTGGTTAATGGTTAATAGGTATGTGGAAGCTCACTAAAAATACAATATTTAGAAAATTGGCTGAGAAATAGGAAATGATTTCAACACTTTTGCCCTTTTGCCTATAAAACTATGCAGGAAAAGAATATTAAAATTGGTGTTAATCGAATTTATATTAACTATTTTCTATAGTCAGATTAATAAAAATATTGTTTAGCCGTTTATTTTTGTATAGTTAATGTTATTTTAAAGTAATAATAGAAAACCTGTGAGCCAATTAATGTATACGTTTAAGAATTTTCATATTACAATATCGTTAAAATTATAAGTGAAGTCATATATTTTCTTTTTACGATGCATGTCTAAAATTATTCAATGCTTAGTAATTAAGTGTCTTAAAAATGTGTGATTTATTGTTGAAGATCACGACGCGACGCCTCGCTCGTTTGACTGATTTACTTTCGTTCTCGGACTTCGCGATTTTATGATCGCATATTCTTTTAAATATGGTACGTATTGTATTTTAAAACTAAAAAAATAAAATAAAAAGAAAAAATCTTTTGTTAATTAACGTTTTTGAAATTTTTACCTTTATTTGAAGGGTCAATGGCTACAGGCCAACTTAAATAAGATATTATATGGTTGTTCTTAAACTTTAAACTCTAAAAGTGGTCACCATGTCCAAAACTGACTATAAGAACATATATCATCATCATTATATTATTATATTTAAATTATAATGAATTTCATAAGTATTACTTGTTTATTTTACAGGTATTTCCTTTATGAGAATACAGGTCTCTTTGCTCTCAGTTTTTCACTTAAATAGAGAAGATGGGCTTAGTAACTAAGTATAAAAGTAAATTTATTAAAAAATTTTAAACTCTTTAAACGTTATTATACTATTTTGCTAATAAAAATAAACATTTTCGATAATAATTTCATTGAAAACATTTATTATAGAGACAAGTTTAAATTCGGAGTCTTTATACCACAAGCGGTCACCAACATGTCGCTTGTGACACGACTTGTTAAGTTCATCTCCACCCAATTCGATTGACGTTGATTGAATTACCCATTTCGCTGAAGCTATTAAAAATTTTGAATGGAAACGAAATTCGTTTACAAGCAAAATAAACTGTAAGATAGTTTTTTGTTTTATTTCTATTGGAACAGAGCATATAGAATAATACTATATAGAATGATAGGAGCAAACTTAGTGTTAGAACCAATCTACAGTACTGTCTAATTTTGGCAACTTAGCTTAGAGGGGCTAATAGCCCCTGCTTACCAGAGAAATCTCCTCAAAAGTTTAGAATAACACTTCAAATATACTACATATAATATTTTTAACATAAATAGTTAGAATTTAAGATCGAAACGGATACTATAACTATCAACTTTGCAGACAAACAGACAAATATGCCATTATTGACCAATTGCTAGCTATATTTTGCCATCATACTAAACTCTCCAAGATCAGACCAGGAAATTTCTCATACTTAATACGAATTTCATTTGGGAAGTCTCACATGACCTTGAAATTTCATGATTATATTATACATACACTCCGGCTTCCCACGTAGCGAAATCGGATAAATTAAGAACTTAGTCACAATTATTAAAAAGGATTATTTAAAAAGGTATTTTCATTTAAGGCGTATTCGTGCGTGTATAATATTATGATAAAGTTAATTACTCGAGCGTATACTAATGTTTGAATACTAAAGTGCCAATCAAGCTTTAATAAGGCCCACCTACTTGTAACTGGATCGGGAGAGGGATATGACAGTTTGACTCTTAAACGATATTTATTTATTTCACGCTTGTCTTTCTTAAGTTGGTATTCTGACAAAACAACCCACACTTGGAATTTATTTATATAAATGCATAAATTATTTATTTTTAATATATGAATATTAAAGACTAGTAACCTACCCGTGGCTTCGACCGCTTAAATTTATTGTAATATTGTAACTAAATTATACAAAATCTTTACATAAGTTGTAGCCTATGTTTTATTCTTATACAACCTATGTCCTATCGGTTTGCGTAAGATAAATATCTATATATATAAAAGGACTTGTCCTCACTGACTGAGGTAAGACGCACGCACAGCCGTAACCGGTGTGCGTAGAAACGTAAAATTTGGACAGATATTTACTTTCATAATCTGGACATCCACTAAGAAGGGATTTTGAAAAATTTTTACCCTAAAGGGGTGAAATAGGGGTTCAAAGTTTGTATGGAAAAAAAAATTAATCGGCACCGATTTTTATAAAATTTTAAATTCAGACTCTTAAAAGTATTTAATTGAACACATGTTTCATGGTTTTCTAGAATTCTTCCCCTAAGGGTGCAAATGAGGGGTTGAAAGTTTGTATGGAAAAATCTTTAAAACGCCACCGATTATTATAAAAATTTTAATTTAGATTCTTAAAAATATTTAATTGAACATGTGTTTCATGGTTTCCTAGAATTCACCCCCTAAGGGTGCAAATAAGGGGTTGAAAGTTTGTATGGAAAAATCTTTAAATCGTCACCGATTTTTATAAAATTTGAAATTTAGACTCTTAAAAATATTTCATTGAACACATGTTTCGTGGTTTATTAGAATTCACCCCTAATTACGCAAGCGAAGCTGCGCGCGTCCGCTAGTTAGATATATAAAAAAAAAAAATTGAAAATGAAATACCAAGTAAACTGATTATTCAATATAGAATTAATTCGAATAATACCGTAACAAAATGTCTTAAAATATTATTAATTATATATTTCTAACAAAATACAATATCTACAAAAGTTCCACTCCCAAGAAATCTTTGCTGAGTTTAATAAGAAAACATCCTGCTAAGAGACAGCAGTTCAGTTTCACTAAGTGAGCTAATATTGGCCGCAGATTGTATTTACTCACCTCAAGTTAGGGGCAAATAACTGGATCATAGTATCGAGAGCGTAACGGAAATACGAGTTTGTCAACCCTCAGTTACTGATTTATTTGATCTCTGTTCGTAATGCTATACGTAAAGGAACGTACTATTACGTTTTTCATACTTGTATAAATTACGTTACGTATAATGCAGTCTATTTTATAAAAATATCGTAAAAGTGTCGTATCGTAATGTCTTAATTGATTCCATATGTTCCATTTGTTCAACAAATCATGAAAATAGATATTTTTATTTTTTCTTTATATATTTAAGCAAAATTTTACTAGCCTAGAAAGGCTCTAAGAGCCTTAAACTATTTATGTTGGTAGTACTGTCACATGGAAATAAAATATTTAAAATATTTTTTGTAAGCAAGTACCTTAAAGTTTAAACTTAGGAATGGATTGACCAGGAAGGCAGTAAGAGTTAATATGTACACGGTAGAAGTACGATCAAAATCTATCTATATTTTGCTAAAATATCTCGGCCTGTTTTAAATTCTTAGCAATTCACATGCATCCATCCACATTTCAAAATAGCAAATGATATAATGAATGTAACTTTTAATAGGTATATATTTTTCCATAAGCTTACAATTAAATTATAGTTATATATTTGTTAAAAGGACTTGAAATAAACAAACAGACAAGTTTCTAATTGCGTCCCAGCAATATTCGATACTGTCGATATCGCAAAATTGGTTTCATTGGTTAAGTAAACTTTGCGAATTCCCTCGCGAAGTGTATTCGATGTAAAGTTTTGGGACAGTTTGCTTCGTAGGTACTTTATAACGTTTATCTTATAATATTAACACTGTATATATAA
>JAEBDU010013002.1:0-24787 GCA_016802625.1 Heliconius numata
TTTTTTTTTTTATGGAAAAGGACAAGGCAAACGAGCGTTCGGGTCACGTGATGGTAAGTGATTACCGCCCACGACCCCGTGCAACACCAGAGGAGCTACAGGTGCTCAAATTAAGCAGGTCTCTAATAAAAAAAACTATTTTAATAAAGTTAAATTACATAAATTGAATGACATATTTTTTTTCCTTACAGGTACTATGTCCCCTGATGGGCCCGGCGGGCTCCCACCACCACCACCACCACCCGCACGTGGCGTACCTCAACCACGCGCCACCCACCGCCAGCCCGCCGCACCACCCTCACCAGGTTCAGGTTGGTTGATTTACAGAAATAATAACATTATTTTAAGGGAATTATAAACAATAATAGTTACCTTCATTGGTTTGTGAACTCGAAAACAAACATCATTCAATTTGCCATATAAACTTTTTATATTTTATCTAAGATCTATCTATTTTTCCCCATATTTTTTTCGAGGCATTGCGGGTTGAGTGGTAGAACTCAACGCCCGGCTTTTGCCTGGATGCCAGAGAGAAGAAATGAAAATTATTAAGAAATAATAATTCATTCCCTCAAGTGGGGATCAAACCCACAACCAATCGCGTTTACAGGCACATTTTGAGCACCTGCGCCACAACTAATCTCTCTTAGTCTCATGTTAACTAATAATAACAAGCAATATATGTTTCAGAATACTAATATCAATATATATATTCAATTACAGCAAGTGCTCCTCCCCCCACAACACCAGTCCACCGGCGGTTCCACTACTCCAGGGGTGCACTCCACGCACCCCTAACGCCGCCCCTAGCCCTACATATGCGTGCTGCATTTAGAGTGGCTGTACGTCGCCGCCCGCACTCAGTGACACAGTGACACCGCCCGCAGTGACTCGTAGTGCCCCCTAGTGACCCGTAGTGACCCGTACGGACACGGTGATTAGTGATGTGTGATGTGACTATGGCTATCGTTGGTGAATTGTTATTTTAAATTATTTCTCTCACCGGTAAACAAAAATTAATGTCAGTTTTGAATTTTAACACGTATTTTTTCATATTTTCAAATTGGACTTAATTTGTTGTCTGTATAATGTCTGTTATAACAAACCTAACGATAGTCTAAGTGTTTATTATCACAATATTGACATTCTAAATGCAGTCGAACTTGTGTTATAAAAATTTTAATATATAAAAGATAGAGCTAATATATTCATTTTATTTAAAATTAAATAAAAATAAAACAACAACAACAACATCTTAGTCTATGGCAGGCATAGATTAAAAATGTAGAAAAAGTTATTTATTGTATATACAATAATTGTTTTCTATGAAACTGTTTTTGGAAGTATTAGCTCTGTCGGTGGTTAAGTATAATGCCTTACAGCAGTTATACTTAGATGAAGATTGTTTTTTTTTATTTTCATATGGCAACACTGTGTATAAATTATATTATGTCAAATTATTATTACATTATCATATTATTTTTTTAATTGTTGATTGCAAAAATATTTGTTTTTTATCGTTAAATAGTGGTTTTACTTTCTTTTTAAACTGATATATTATTTATTGTTTTTTTTTAAATTGCTATTTTAATGAAATAGATGTATCTGTATAGAATTAGATAGCTATAATGCTATCTTTTTCTATACACGTAATCTGTTAATTTTAAATTTATTGTCCAAAATATACATAAGAAATTAATATTTAAAGTAATTTATATATTTATTTCATCAATATGATAATGTAATAATAGTTTTATGGCAGACATTAGTGTTGCAAGCTTACCAGTGTAATATAGGTAGCTTAGCGGCGGGTTCGTGAGTTTGTGTGTGTGAATGTATGTCTGTCTGTCTGCTTGTTCATGTGAACGGTGGAAATGTATTATAGGTAGATAATTTATCCAATAGATTGGTGTGATTTGTTAAATACTATATAAAAACACTAAGTTTTATTGATATTATGTATCTCAATTGAAAGTAACGCAGGGCGTCTTCAACTATATTTTTATGATCTTCAACTTCAATTTTCGTTTGATCAATATTTTTTGTCTATTTTCGTTGATAATATTGTCATTATTGTTGGTAGTTAACAAATCTCGTCAGTCGTATTTTATGTTTTTGCGCTGGTCCTTCGAGCGGGACCCCGCTATATTTATTTAGATATACGTTAGCGTTGTATTGATATTGTATAATATTAACGCGAATGTCAATTACGCGCGATGTTTTCACGTTATATTTGGACTTAGTTGATCTTTCCTGTTTCATCTGTGCCAGGGTTTGAGTAAGTGTTGCCAGTTTAATTTTTTTTTTTCAATAAATATGATAACATTTTTGAAATTTGAATACTATTATTGTCTATTTCAAAAAAAACAGGCGGGGGACATATTTTTAAACGACTAAAGTTGAATATATTATACAGTTAAAATAATAGTAGAAATAATTATTTTATAATAAATATGAATTAGTGTGTAAGTTGAGGAGATAATATATATTTGCGACTGGCAACACTTTGAATCCACATGATCTCTTGTTTTCAATGAAAGTAGACCTTGAAACCCACTAATAGCAGTGACCTGTAATATATTTATAAATATTTATTTGTACTGTTACTGCCTTTGAAGTTGTGCTCGCGTTTCATGTCTATAAGGGCGCAAGTAGAATTGACAATAAAAAAACAAATTGATAGATAGGATAGGCGGTTCTAATTTCGCGATTTTGGACCGTATTGCCATATAAAATACGGCTCAAAACGCGAAACATGTGGCAACTACTATGTTTGTATATATAGGTATCGGGATTTTATATTTAAACGTAACGCTCGCTTCGATGTCAATCCTGTACTATTCCCAACGGAAATATTTTATGTTGCACAATTTCGCTGTTAGATGTTTAAAAGTAAAATTAGATTTATATATAAGATGTCTAGAAAATTTGGTAATTTTTGACTCATTTGATACGGGACGGAATAGGCGTTTGACCAACGGTTTTGTATGAAAGCGATAACCCTTTAAAGTTCGTCGGGTGCCTAACGGACCACGTCCGGTAGTTACGAGACAGGGTACGGTTGGACTTGCATGGATATATGTTTGTTTGTTTGTTCGTTTAATTGTATCAAGGGGGGCTCGTCCATGACCTCCGCGCGGTGCTCCCTGGGTCGCGCCAAACGTGGACACACGTGTTAACTAACGACCGCTAGAAATACTAACTGTTATTATACTCGATATATTATATTGTAATTACACTTTTTTTTGCTTCGAAAAACGCGAAAGTTCATCCTTTTTGTTGTCGGTTTTGGTATTTTCTTTTTTTTTTTTAATCATTAATATTAGTCGTTAAAAAAGGGGGCATCCGCTTTTTGTTTGCATGTTTTCTGCGAATTTGATAACATGTTAATGTTTCTAGATGAGTCGACGACTATAGGGTTACCTTTGCCCTACGGTGTTTAGAATCACTCAATTTTTTTGTATATTATTATTATACGACAACAATGAAACTTATGATACTTGACAAATTAAACGATAACTGACTACAATATGTTCAATTAGAATTTCAATTTCATAGCGACAAAAGTGTAAATGATGAACTAGATATACCGATATAGGCGTCTATACAATTATATTAAATATTCATATATTAATAGAAAGGATCGCGTTTCAAAATATGTATAAAAAACTTTCCTAAGTCCGTATGTAAATTAAGACTGTACATATATGTATATAAGAAATATAATAAGGCAATCGAGTCCTTTCCCGTCATAGCCTTGGTTTTTTTCATTTGTGATCTATATATACATTAAAGATTCAAAAAAAATCACAAAAAAAAAGAAGCAACGGAAAGGGCCTACTAGACCTGTGCCACGATATTTACGTGTTAGCTTTTAAGTATCATTTACTCGAAAACGTGGTATGGATCTTATATTATTATGTTTTTCTTTTTCACTTTTGTTTTTTTTTATTATTAAATTTTATTACGTGCGTTCCGCCGCGTATGTTTGTTGCTAGTGACCGTGAGTGAGAGAAAAAAAATTCTAAGTGCGTCTGTTGTTTGTTGTGCGCCATAAGTAAATAAATGATTTTATAAATAAATAAGATGTCGCAACACTAGTTTGTTTGCGATTCGTGTTTAGCGTTAAGCGAGTGCGATAGGGATGTGCGTGATGTTTTTCTTTTTGAGAAAATCAATTAATTATTATTAATAATCTGTGCGTCGGAGGGTGTATTCACCGTTACGTTACACGGTTGTGCTAACATTGTAACTAAATATTTTGTATATTTACCGGGGCGGGCTCTCCTTTGTGATTATTATTTCGATGATAAATTTGATATTGTCACATATAAGAGCCCGTCGACATGTGCAACGATTATATCAACGTTTTGTAACTATGATTTGAACTGACTGACGCCTTGCAGTACGTTTATAATATGTAGATATAATGGAACACACTGTATAGTGCATATATGTATGTATATATTTATATATTATGCCAATTTTTCTATCGTTTTTCTATTAGTTTTTTTTACTTATACATTATAAAGTTACAAAAAAGCCAAGACCGTGACACCAATGTTTATATATACACTATACATACGGTATTTACATTTTATATGTATGTAATATTAAAAAAATCCGTTTTTTTTCTGTATTCATTATACATATTATATGATATATACATATTTATATAAATCGAGAAGGCGCTAAATTAAAAATGTTAGATTATAGTAAGATGAACAGGTCTATCTTAAAATTGTGACTCAATTCCTGAATATTGTAATTCATGTTGGAATTAATATGTAAACCAAGATGGCCGCCAGTGATTCGCGGTAATTCCCCCCACGAATATTCGAATCAGATAAATTATTTATATTATTATTATCTGTGCCTTGATCGATCGCAATACTTGTAGGAGGCCAGTGCGACTCTGAAATCACAATTTATGTTCGAACGATACAGCTTTTTATGTTTTGTACCTGAAATATGGCACTTATATGATGCGTATATGTAAATATTCGTGCGGCTGCGAGACGATGTGTGTGGAGGAGATATATGCCTTAGTGAGCGGCGGGGGAGCCCCGGATAGCCGAGGACATGGAAGTGGGGGGAAGTCTAAGGAGGTTAGGGAGAAAGGCTACGGGGCTTCCCCGACGGCGCGCAAAGACTGAAGTGGACGCCAGGCTTACTGAGAGCCGCGTACTGTTGAATGACGCGTACAGCTGTGTCGATGGATATTTTTCAATAAAAAAATGATAAAAAATGTGTTTTAAACACAACACTTGGGTCTTTTATTTATTTTGTTTCCTTTTTCGAAAACTTAAGTAAGATTTAATGTATAAAGATTTTAAAAAGGCATATTTTTTTAGATACATATTTATTTACTTATACATTTATTTTTACATCACAGAACTAAAATTAGCATATAAATAAATTACAAGCAAATATTTCATTATTTTATATATTTATAATAAATTATGATTAATCTAAATGTGTGAGGAGATCATCTGAATAAAATATCTATTTAAAAATATTGCCTTTACAGCAATTCTAGGTGTAGCATGTGATTTCATTTAATTACTATCTACACACCTAGCCACCAGCTGATAAAATTTTAATTATTATATGAACTCAATATAAAAAATTGCTTTCATTAAATAATTATTATTTAAATAGTATATGAAAAGCGGAAGTGTCTTAGCACTAGGGTCCCAGGTTCCCTCTGCTATTGCTTGTTGTGTATAAGACCAAAATCCTCACACTTACATTTTGACACCAAGAATCACAATCTCAAAATAAAAGTGAGTTCCTAACCTAACTAAAGACAAAAAATAAATTAAAATTTTTATTATATTTGTTTTGTTTGTTCACCATATTTAAAAGAGCCCTGAGCCAAACAAATTCAAGAACTTTTGTATTAATCACTTAACAATTCAATTAAACCTATATATTCCTAATATGTCTAGTATGCGTCCTATGCACACCTTGCATAGCATGTTTGACTTCCTCCAGGAACGAAGTCGAATTGTGAACAGTTGTACCCCCCAAGACCACGTGTACCCCAGGGTGACTTTGGTTGATTTGATGTACACATAACGCCTCCTCGTACGTGGTACCTCCAACTATGAACACTATGACGTCTTGAGGTCTCCTTCCTGAAGGATCGTCTCCAAGAGTTGGGTATTGGCTTTCGTTTAGTTTACCTTTGAGAACGTCTTCTAATGTGTCTTTGAGAAGTGGTGTGTGTTGCGTGTAGATGTTCTCTACGCCGCTTAGACCCTGTAAGAATGTGGTGATATCACTATATGATTAAATATGGGAATGAAATGCGTGATAATAGAGGGATAAAAACTGTTTATTAATATAAATAGTTTATTAAGATAATTTATTAATATAAATAGTTTTTATTTTTATATTTTTAGTTTTTCTTCTTTATTTCTACCATGGTAGGCAGAGGGAACCTAATGTTAAAACACTCCGTTCCCCATTTTGTCGCCGATTTCTGGAGGCATTATGTTGAGCGAGGGAAGTTAAACCAGCGCTTTGCCTCGACGCCAGATCAAAGAAATGAAAATTTTTAATATATTAATAAAAAAAAATTTATATGAATATTTGATGGTACATAATTATAATTTTTGTTTCCTTTTTAATATATTTTAATTTTTTGGACTGCATACCTAAAGCAGTGTCTATAGAGGTAGTGTGGTTATCCAATTTGTAATATTTCTAAGAACAAAAATTGTAAAAAGTAAATCAAAAAAATATATATTAAAAAAATAAACAGTATAGTACAAGCGGCTTACCTTAAACAATCTCTTAGTTATCTTAGCAGCATCCTGCAAACCGAACAGATCGCTCTGCCTAGCATGGGCGCCGCCGTACTCCACCGTGAGCACCGCTGCCGCCGGTCCCCCGGAACTACCACCTGTACTCCCCGAAACCCCACTTGTAGCCGAGTCCCCAACTCGCTTCTTTAATGACTCTACAAGTGTTGCGAGTGCGTTTCCGGCGTGCTTTTCATAGCGGAGAGCGTAGAGCGCGACGAGGCGGGTAAGGTCGTCGGGGCGAATAGAGTCGTCCGCGAGGAGACCTTTGAGACGCTATAAGATAACAGTTTGAGAATATAGTACATGCAGACATACAACATTTATAAATGTTAAATGTATCAATATATTTTTTAGAAACTAGTAGATTCAGGGAACCTAGTGCTAAGACACCCGGTTTTCGACAAGTCGACGTTTTCAACAGCCTTTGTTTCTTTATCACAGCAAGAAAGTCAAAATAACTCAATACCCCGAGTTCCCATCGAACCAATTACTATCACATTATGAATCATTTAATCGTGATGAAATGAAATATTCAATATTTTAATTTTTTTGCTCTAGTGTCGAAACAAAGTGCAGCGTCAGCCTCGGCGGAAACTGGGAAGCGGAGTGTCTTAACACTAAACTCCCTCTGTCTAACCTGCTATATGCCGGACACAACATGAACCTGTTGTTTTTTTTGTTAAAAACAATAAAAACCAACACTCCAACTCAACTAACCTGCAAATGTTTATTATGATCCGACTGGCAGACCAGCTCCTGCTCCAGCTCGGACACGACGAGTAGAGAGCGCGCCGCCACCGCCGCGGAGAGCTCCCCCACCACCGTTATGTGTTTGCTCACTGTGCCTGACATTTTCTGAAAAATTAGAAATTTAATAGAAAAAATGTCATAATAAACAAAAATGATATGCTACGAAAAGAAAATTATTTAGTAGTTACTATAAAAAAAATGAATGGATTCGAACCCACACCTTGTAACCGTCTATACGCTCTGACTACTAAGCCATAATTTCTTATCAAGCTACTTATATACTTGTAGTGGCGTAGTGAGCTTAACTGGCGCCCGGGGCAAAATACTTTTACTGGGCCCCCCCAGGCGAACACTATATAATTTCATATCTATGTTTAAATAGTTTGCAGACTATTTGGCGCCCCTTTATGAACATGATGCCCGCCCCCCTTTGCCCCTCAATATTCAATGTGGTTTCAAAATGCTTATAAAATAATTAGTTATTTATAGTGTAGTGCAAACCTTGAACAAGGGATAAGTTTCCACAAAGTTCTTCATATCGGCAATACTTTCCACTTTCTGGTGACTCTTCGCTTTCTTTTGGAACTCGTCCATTAAAGACTTCATTGTTTGACCAATTTCACCGAAATTAGAATATATGTTCTGAAAGAAAAATAAAAATAGTATAATACATTTTTTTATAGTTAAGAACAATGTTAAGAGACTCTGTTCCCAACTTTCTGCAGTATATTTTACACTAATATTTTTGAATAATTATAACTATATAACTTACTTTAGCATAAAACTCATCTTGCTCTGGCGCCAATACCACTTCCTTAAAATCTTTATTGACGTTGGGCAAGTGTGCCAGGTTCACTCTGTTATTATTTATTGTCAGTATCTCATGTACCATCGCTTGGTAGGTCCACTGTAAATTATCATTAATATAAAATAAATCAAAATATTGTTTATTTAATTAGGCCTTTACAAGCATATTTAAATTGTCAAGATACTTAAAAATGTCAGTAGTGTCAGTCATACTGGATAGCTACTATTTGGTGAGGAAGGCGGTTTTGCTGATAAGAACTTGGAAGAAACTGTACATTTTCTCTTCATAAAAAGATTTTTTATATGAAAAGAAAATAACTTAGAAATACGTCTTTTTTTTAGCTTCACATATCCCTTATAGTGAACCTAGTGTGTTAACACTTAAATTCCCTATTTTTCCCGAAATCTGGAGACATGCATGATGAGTGGCAAAACCCAACTCCGCACTTTGTCTCCTTTTCTTCAAGTGATATTGAACCCACGACCTGATCGTTTCCAACCGTTTCCAGCAAGCCGACTTGTGCCCCTGCCACGATAACTATAACTCTTTTATTGTTAAACATTTAAGCAGTTTCAACAGATATAAAGAAAAAAACATTTTTTGTTAAAAAATATATATCCTTTTTTCCCAAGTTGGCACTCTATGGAAATCGCTCACTCTATATCACTATCCACAATATAATAAAATAAAATCTCATACAACACTAACAAACAAAAATATCAAACCCACACAGACACCCACCTGACTCAGCAGCGGCGTGACCGGATCGTCCCGTCTATCCAATATAAGCAACAAAGGCTGTGGTAAATCACCATTGAAAGGTATATTATTATCCATTAAGACTGCCTCCTTCCTCATTAACTCTCTGACTTTTTCCGCTAGTCTGACGCAGGGGTCGGAACCCCCTTGGTAGCGGATAACGGGACGACGTTTTAGGGAGAGGAGTAGGGAGAAGATGCCTTGGGAACAGCGTTGTAAGTGTTGTTGGTTCCAGTAACGACCTAATTATAAAAATGATTTTTTTTAATTATTTTGTTAAGAAATCTCAGTATTTAGTAGGAGAAACACCAAATTCTTAATTTTCTATCCATTTACAATTAGGCGACAGAACACACCTTGTTATATAAGAATATTACTTATTCCTAAGTGTTTATTTTATCCAACCAGACCAAAGAATAATAAAAGTAGGTACATATATATAAAAACTACCCCAAAAGGGGGAAATAAATCTATAACTAGTTATGGTTATTGCTTAACACAAAACATAATAAATAATAATAGAATAGAATAATAGAAAAGAGTATTGTATCACTCCATTTTCCCTTCTAGGCCACGAAATTTGAGAAGCAAATAAAAAATAAAAAAATGATGATCTTAAAATATTTTTAAAATATTATTTGTTACAATAGCTTACTACTATAATATTTTTATAGACACTGTACAGTATTTTAATATTGTTAGAACTCACCATGCAAACAACCCACTATATTAAAAGAGAATAGATGTCGATCAACGGCCAAATAATCCGCAAAAACTTCTTGAACCTCCCTCACTGTTTCCTGCTCATCACACTCTGCCAATGTCTTTATATCTGCTTTGGATACTACATTACTGAAATCTGGAAGGATTTTGATTGTTATATAATTTAGCTTAAGATTATTCTGGGCATGGACAACCTACCCCATAATCCTTTTATCTTACAGAGCAGAGAAGTTAAAATAATATAAATTATAATTATACTCCTGAGTGGGACTCACATCCCCAAGACCCTGTGTTTGAATTCTATCTGAGTATATGGGTGGACAGTATTAGTTGAATAAATTCTATAGTATTAAAATTATTAGTTAAAATGTATCTCAACTTTCATTTTATAAACTCTTTTATATATCAATGCTCTTTATTTTATAAATATTAACAATAAAAAAATAATAGTCTAGAGTTGTTTAAACCACTTACAAATAAAATATACTCCATATTTAGGGCATTTCAACTCCCGAGATAACAATGCAATATTTTCAGAAGTAGGCCTCAAGAACACAATACATTTCATATGCTTCAAGTTGTCCCATTTAGTATGACTGTCTATTCTTTCAAATAGATATACTTCCTTTTGTAGAATTTCTGAATGACTGAACACCATACTGACAATGCTTGTCTAAAAATATTATTAAAAGAGTAAAAAAAAAACATTTTTTTAATGAAATAATCAAATATATTTTTTAGCTTTATGCACCCACGCAACACCGAGTTTTTGCAATAATGCTGCGCTTTGTTTTCTCACCAAAGGGAGGAAATTAAAATAATTCCTTTCAGTAAAAACAACATCCACTACCGTAGCTGATAGAAAGCAACTTTGTGCCGCTGCGTCACAATAGCCTCTTAATTAATAAATTATATATATTTATATCTTATCATTACCGTATCTTTATCCATGAGAATAACTTTCATGCCAGGGCCACTCTCTTCAGTCATTTTAGTTATATACATTTTAACAGCTTGTATGACATTCATATTGATTGTCTGCTAAATATTTTTTAAAAACAATTAAGGAACAGTCTACGTTTCAGGCCACTTATATATTATCAATGTTTTATTTAATTAAGAACGGTATAAAAGTGGGTGTACACAATAGTTTTTGTAACTAATTTATGTGATATGTTGTTAATGTTTCCTGTCGGTCACAAGGTAATGTCTCTATTTTTTAAAAATACATTGAGAAGTGCAATTTACGCTAATAATCAGTGAATTATTTATTTATAAATATAAAATTCAATAAATTGTGTAGTTTTCACTACACGACATTGACATTTTACAAACGTTCTGAAATCTGAAAACGTTATAAATATATATTTCCATAAACATAAAAATATAATAAAAAATATATTCCTAATAATTAAATATTTTTTATAATACATAATCTAATTTAATATTAATGTTGTAATTTCTTTGAACAAACATATTTCTAATTATCGACATAAATTATTATCAAATAGATAACAATGACATATAGCTAATGACGTGAGTTACATCACTAACCAGTTATCTAAAGGTCGGCCGGGTCGAGAGGTCCGCTGTGTGAATCGTATTTGAATTAGAATTTGAAATCTCCAGCTTAAAAGACAAAAATGTTCTCCCGTGCAGCAAAACCAGTGGCCACAGTCGCCCAAAATGGCATCAAAAACTTCTCTACAACATCACAGGTAAACCTTGAAATTGCTTGAAGGACACGTTTACATGTCTACCCTTAATTTCAATTATATTGCACTTAATTTAACTATTTAACAGTGGACGATGCTATTTTTTAGAAAAACTTCAAAGTTGTGGTGGCGGGAGCCGCTGGAGGTATCGGCCAGCCCTTGGCCCTATTGTTAAAGCAAAATAAGCTTGTAACTAGGCTGGCTTTATACGATATCGCTCCAGTAACCCCTGGAGTGGCCGTGGACCTCTCCCACATGGACACCGCAGCCAAGGTATCTGGACACCAGGGACCAGACCAACTGGGTGATGCCATTAAAGGTAATAATGACAGTTTTTACAATCATGTTTATACACCTTTTTTGCACATTACATAACACTCACTGTGTGTATAACCTATATTTTTCAACGTAGGCAGATTTCCAAGGTCAAGTGCATTTAATTCTGGAATTATATTTATGAATAAATGATTAAAACATGTAGACCATTTGCATACTTTCCACACAAGTGATTATATATTTGATAATGTTCTATAAATATATCATAACTAAAATTAAAATAATATTACAATGTAATTAAACTGTACATTTAAATTTATTACATTCAATAGTTCAAATTTAAAAATCTATAAATTTACATAATTTTAAAACTATAATATATTGGTATCTGATAAAAATGACATAAAGCTTACGGCACAAAACAAGTCAAGGTCAATGATAACTACAGTAGTGATCATGTTACGTGAAATTTTCCTTTTGTTACAAGATAACCTGAACTGAGAAATATTTTTACATTTATTAGGAGATTTCTGTTTAAGTTTTGCTGAAGACATTTTTTTATTAACTTTGTCATGAAAATTATGCCACTAATGTAATTAAAGGAAAAAATATTAATAACACTTTAGATGAAACCATATTGTAAATCTATAAATACCCCAATTTTTTTTTGAATTTCACTGATATGAATTGGAAAAAAATTATATCTGATTTCCTCTATCCATTTTATAAAATCTTTGGTCAAAATGTGTCTAATAGTATAAATAGAAAAATCCTTTGAATGGAGGCTTAACTAACAACTTCTATCTTTTTCTTTATAGAAATTCACAAAAATAAGAATAAAATAACATAAAATACATGTTTTTTTTCCTTGTATGGCAATCTGTGCCATTGAGGCCCTCTCAATATGGAAGCAATCAAAATCCGGCTGCTACAGATAACAGTTATTATTTAATATTTAAATAATTAATAGCTAAAAATGTAATGGAAAAAAAAAGTAATTTTAAAAAGAAGTTGGTTCATTTTCCATTCAGAGGAATTAATTATTTTTGTTTTATTGTTCTGGCATGATAAAGCACATAATTGAATACCTCCTCTCACTACATATTTTGACACTAGGTGTGATATGTATGACATCTCTCTGTCAAATCTTTTATCAATCAAGCAAAAATAATATATTTCAAAGATTTGAAACATATTAATATGATCTCCAGGCTCCGACGTAGTAGTAATCCCAGCGGGGGTCCCCCGCAAGCCCGGCATGACCCGTGACGACCTGTTCAACACAAACGCCTCAATTGTCAGAGACATTGCTGCTAGTATTGCCAAGAACTCACCGAAGGCCATTGTAGCCATTATAACCAACCCAGTTAACTCCATGGTGCCCATTGCTTCTGAGGTGTTGAAGAAGGTTAGTTTATGTATTTTTGTTTTGTATATTTATTTTAGCTTCAAGCTGTATACCTAGTGTGAAATTAATCCATTTTCCGCCCGATTTTTAAGATATTGTCTGATGAGCGGCGGAACTCAACGCCGCGCTTTGTCTTGATACCAGAGGGAAGGAAAATAATAAATCCCCAGAATGGAAACTCACAACCATTGTGTACTTAGGAATGTAATATTATTTTTCCTATCTTAATCAACTTGAAGTGTTAAGTATATAAAAAATAATGTTTTGTCAAATAGTATAAAATACTTGAAAAAAAATAAAGTGGCATTAGTGTCCCTAAAGAAAAAAACAGAGTGATAAGAAAATGGTTATATGTACCATTTGTATTACTTTAATATAATTATATTAGATTGTATTCTTTATAAAATGAATTATTGATCATTTATTATTTTTTATGTAAAACCAAATGAAAAAAAAAATAAAAAAATATATAAAAAATCTATAAAAAATCTATAAATAGTATATGACTATTACTAGAATTTATAATTTTTAATATTCTGTTTTTTTTTTATTCTATGTTTAAAAACTTCATTGGTATATGCAATTATTTTCTGTTCTTGTTTTATATATATATACTTACTGTTTGTCTTTTTGTTAAATAAATTAAATACACCCCTCACAGGCAGGAGTATATGACGCAAACAGGGTCCTCGGTGTCACAACTTTAGATGTAGTCCGAGCAGCTGCCTTCATAGGAGAGATCAATGGGGTTGACCCCCAGTCTGTGTCCATCCCAGTGATTGGCGGTCACTCTGGGGTTACTATCATCCCTGTCCTAAGCCAGAGTAAGCCTGCGGTCAAGTTGTCAGAACAGGCCAAGATTGATGCGTTGACGCAGAGGATTCAGGAGGCCGGTACAGAGGTACAGTGTTGCAAGATATTTAGATTTTTATTAATGAGATATTTTTTTATTGTTTTTCATTTTTTCGATTTATTCTTTTGTGATTGTTTATTCAAGTCATCAAGATGGCTATTATTTTTGATTTTTTTATAAAATTTTCATATTTATTAAAGACAAAATACACTTATATTTACTGTAAGTGATGCCTAAATGAATTTGTTTTTTTATTTACATTATATTTTTACAATTTCTGTCATTATTCATGTTTTATACAAATTGAAACTGGACTTTTATTTTAATAAAAAATATATTCGGAAAATTTCACTTTCCTAGTTTCACCTTTATAAGAAACTATTACAATATTAGTATTATACGATCTATTTTATTTTCTTTTATAGGTAGTAAAGGCGAAGGCCGGTGGCGGTTCCGCCACTCTGTCCATGGCGTATGCCGGAGCGAGGCTCGTGGGTTCAGTCCTTAGAGGACTTAACGTGAGTTGAACATTTATGATGAGCTTTTTATGTGAACATATTGATATGAATATATAACTTTATGTAATATTTATTTCTATTTTTAATTTAATATTTAATTTAATAATTTTTATTTTATTATGGTAGTATATGAGATGAATTGGAAGTGGAAATGCTAGTAGAAACTTTATATAATATATTTATTAAAAATTAATATATACATTTTCCCAAGTATAGGTTGACAATAAAAATTATATTATAAACAGAGTTTATTAATCATTCAAAATTTCCTTCCAGGGTGAATCCAACGTAGTAGAATGTGCCTACATCAAATCTAGCCTAACCGAAGCATCATACTTTGCAAACCCAGTGGTTCTTGGCAAGAATGGAGTTGAGAAGAACCTCGGCTTCGGTGCTCTCAACGACTACGAAAAGAAACTTCTCCAGGCCGCCATCCCTGAATTGCAAAAGAATATTAAAACTGGTGAAGAATTCGCACAGAAATCTTAATTTTATTTATAATTAAAGAAGAGTAGCGAATAAACCAAAATTATTATTATAAATAAATATTCAAATAGTTTCAAAAACTTATTAAATAGTTGAATACTCTAAGCGTAAAGTGTGAATGTGAACGTAAAAGATTTTTTTATTTAATATATTTTTTTGTTTCTTATTTATTTGTTGTGGTACCAACAAGTGTTTAGACAATGCTGCCATCATGTTAATAAAATTTTGAACGATTTTATTCTTGGGTTTTATTTTTTTAGTAAAGTATAGTATTTTCTTTGTTTGTAATTTTTTTAATCATACAATGAAGAAAATAAAATTTTAACAAAACCCATCGAGGACAGTCCTGTCGCAGTGGCACGAGCGTGCGACTGTGAACACCACAGGTTGTGGGTTCGATTCCCCGTCGAGAAAGCGGGCAACTGAAGTATCCCTATGGCAAAGGAGTGCCTTAGGTGCCCCGGTTCTCTCTGCCTACCCTAATCTAAATCGATGTAGATACGTTACGTAAAAGTAATTACGTTAACCTTTTGGAATTCATAAATAGTACACAGCTTCCTAGCCAATTTGTTACAAGATATTAACGGAGAACGGGATATTTTAAGTAAGTTATATATCTCTGTTACAATTTTCATGCAAAGTTCTACATTTTACCTCCACAAGTAGTTTTACCAAAACTCGATATCACAAATAGTACAAGCCAAAAGATTTCAAAACATCACAAATTTTCTTATAAACGCGTAGATGTGATTGTTTCTCATAAAACTCAATATACATTTCCATCATGAGGAGAACTAAGTACGCGGAGAAAACGGTCACTCCCGTCCAAGAGCGATTCTTGGGATTTGCGTAAGTAACGCGCGCACTCTCCGTCATTTTATTTATATTTAAGTTGGCATAATGTCAATTATAATTTTAGATTTGTTTTGTTTGTTTAATTATATTATAGTTGTGTAGTTGGCAATTGAGTAATGAAATATAATGGTTGTAGATTCAAATCGCAGTTAGTGCAGAAATTATATAAAAAAAGCAGGATTTGTATGGTTTGGACAAGCAGGTATGCCCATCATATAGTATTTTTTTCACAACGCTTTAATTCTTTAATTATATTGAGGATTGGCGCCGTTTCTATACCAAAATACAGATAAGTAGTCTATTTGATACGGATTTAGGTAATCTTATAATTTGTTTTCTAAGTTTTCAGCCTATTGTTTATTAAAGTAACCAAATAAATAGTAATATAACAAATAAATAAAATAAATAAATCACGGCATGGACGGCACGGAGGGTAGGCAGAGAGAACCTAGTGTTAAGACACTCCGCTAACCCCCTTTTTCGAGGCATTGCGTGGTGAATTGCCTAACTCTGCCTGCTTGCCTTAATGTCAGAGCGAAAAATAAGGAAAATTATATTAAAATATATTAAAGGTCATATACCTTTAAGTATCACTGCTAATATCACCGTAGGTACTGCTTATTTATGTAAGTTTAAAAAGCTTTTAACAAATAGGGAAAAATTAATTGATATTCAAGACCAGGGCTTGTAGCCGGTTCCAAATTTACCGGTTACTATAAAGGCACTATACAGGTATACGAATACGAATTAATAAATGTTACTCGATATAGGTACCCATCTTAAATCGTATCGCGCAAAGCTACTGCGATGTTGCAGCTCTGCTTAGAAATGCGCGTCGCGCACTCAACGCTGCGTTGCCCAATAAACGTGCATTTTGTGGCGGTAGTTACGCGAGAATAGTGTGCGACTTTAATCAGTTTTATTTTGTTTCTAAGACGACAAACTTATTGAGGTAACAATTATTAAAATAAATATTTTAAACTATTTTTTAACCATTTAAATTACAAATTATACCAATTATATATATAGTAGAGGAAACCCATTCGAGGAAATGAAATGAATGAAGCTGAAAAGAAACGAAACACAAATGAAACACAAGATAGATTTGCATCTTATTTATTGATCTGTCCTCCCAAAACTTTGTTTCTGCTTCAATTGGACATACATGATTATTTCTTCGACTACTTAATACATTACCATTATATAAAGAAATCACAATATGAGGCGCCGGCCGGGAATAAATTTAATCAGTCGTTTTTACACAGTGTCCCGTTAGTGTCATCGAGAGTGTCACAATGTCACAGAGTGTCACGGAGTGTCACCGAGAGTGTCACAATAAATACGATATTCACTTACCCCGTCCGTAATTACATTATATACATTTTACATCATAAAAAATATGCATGATTCTTTATTATTTATATATATATAAAAAAACACAATGATCGGGCCGTCACAACACAACACAGCACTGTCTACGCGCGCCGGATGACGGAGGCGGGCGGGCGCGGGGCGGGCGGCGGCGGCGCGGAGGGCGGCGGGCGCGGGGGCGGGCGGCGTCATTCCTCGTCGGACAGCGGCTCGTATTGGGCGGACATGAGGGGCGCGGGCTCGGGCTGCCCCACGCCGCCGCCCACCGCGCCGCCCACGCCCACGCCGCCCGTCGAGCTGCTGCCGCTCGTCACTGTCGTGGAGCCTGTGGAAAGTACTATATATCAAATTAGAGGTCCAATGATACAGCGTCTGACTGTAATTGTGACGGTTGTGGGTTCAATGTCTATTAAGAGGCATGAATAACACAAAGTGGCATATAATGGTATGGTAAATAAACATGACGGTTGCGATTCCAATGTCATTCGAGAAAATAATTATATTTAAATTATTATCATTTATACACAACGCTAGATAAAAAGTGGCGTTGAGCTCCACCACTCAACATACAATGTCTTCAATATTGTGCTTTACACTATATTCACAAACACAGGATGAAACTAAACACTAATTAATAACCACCCAATAATTACCATCAGAAGCCGGCGTTGCGACGTTTAGAGCCGAGTAGGGGTACGCGTAGGAGGTGGGGAATGGCAGCGGCTTGGCGCGCTCGTCCGCGTCGTTGCGCATCACCTCCACGATGCGCGTCTTAACGTAGTCGTAGGCGGTGAACCCGCCGCCCAGCTCGCTGTAACGGCGCCCAACGCCGCCGGCGCCGCCCGCACCAGTACCGCCCGCCCCGCCAGCCCCACCGCCGCCCACGCTCGTGGTGCTGGAGCTGCGGCTGAAATAGAAATAACAAATTAATATATTTTAGAAGAAGGAAGACAGAACGAAATAAGTAATTAAATTAGAATTATATGAAAGGAAAAATATTTTTTCATACACATTTACGATTTTTAGAAACAAAAAAATAGACGATAACTTTTTACTAAAGGGATGTATTTTGTTTTCAATTTCTGATTATGAAATCTAGACAGGTACGAAATATTAAATTTCTTTAAAAAATCTAAAGTAGAGTTTTTCTAAAAGCGAACTTTTCTTTATCTTCGAAATAAAAAATATCTCAAGCAACAAAGGGTACAAACTTTTTCTTATTCTTAATTTATGTAATTAAAAATCACAAAATAACTAACACTAACCCACTGCACTGGTTATCGGGCGGCGACACGGGCTCCAGGTAGGGCGCGTGTTTGGGCGTGTCTCTGCGCCAGTCGTCGCCGCCCTCGGAGCCCGCGCCCACCACGCCACCGCCCAAGCCACCGCCCACGACGCCGCCCGCCACGCTGCTGGCCACGTACGTGTCCGCGCTCGACACGGCGAAGCGACTGAAGAAGCAAATTATATATGAGAATTTTGTAGCCCTCTTACAAATCTACATACAATATTTCACTTTTGAACTTAAAATTTAAAAAAAACAAGATTTTTATCAGGTCCTAAAAATGAAAAAAATAAATAAAACTTACTTATGATGCATTAATGAATTAGTATTCGGACTATTAAAGTCCCTAACAATGATCTTTGACGCCAACTCCCCGAGTTTGATGCTTGTTTTATGAGTCATATTGTCATCTCTTTCTCGTTCCCTTTCACGCTCCCGTTCCCTTTCCCGGTCTCGTTCCGCTTCCCGTTCTCGGTCTCGTGCGTGATCGATTGTTATCACGCGGTCTGGTTGCTGTTGGACGGGCTCTCCTTCTCGAATGATCTGTGAATTTAATATTAATATTGCTAATTACTTCGGTATTCTGTAAAAAAAGATGTACTATAAAATATATAAATTAAATAGAATATAAAAATGAAAATTAGTTGTATTCTATTCTGAAATGAAGATGATTGTACAATGTAAATGAAGAAGTAAGTAATAAAAGTTTAAATTTGCAACAGTGTACATAAATCACACAGTGAATGAACAAAATTTAATCAAATGAGTGAATGAACTAAATTGAACTATGAAACAGTCAAACAAAAACATTTACAAAATAATTGAAAGTTCGAAAGACCAATTTAATTATAATTAATGAACCAAATTACTGAACGGAACAACTGAACTAAATAACGAATCAAATAAGTAAATGCACAATACACTCACAGGTGGAAATCTCTGATCACAAGTCTGATTGATCTGATGAGTTATTATCGCATTAATCAATGATGCGGCCGTCAGTTTACTGCTGTCACCAGGTCTTGCTCGTTCCGCCCCAGTCGGCGGGACCCCACCACCAGGCACGGGGACAGCCCCTGAGGGCGGCCCCACTACTGGAGTATTTGACATGGATATGGTTCCTACTGATGTCGCTACGCTCACTGGTGGTCGTCTGTGGAAGAGAAAATTTTAAAATATATCATGTAGTGTCGAAGGTATAACCGGACAGATGAACATAAAGGGGTTGAATTAATAAAAACGTCTATGAACATTATGTAATTTGATATACCTATTTTAAAGGGTCAATGTTTCCAAATTTGGGCGGATAGTGAGAAGCAAAGTGTCTTACAACTAAGTTACTTCTGCCTACCCTACTATATGCAGGATACAGCGTGAAACTAAAACAAATAAAATAAAATATTGTATACAAAGCAAAACTATTCCGACCTACCCGTCTTTCCTATCAATAGTATGCAAAGTTCGTTTCCCAGCGGGACTGTAGGCGGAGGAGACCCCCACGCTGCCCACACTACCCACACTGCCAGCCGAACGACGATCCTCGTTTTGCTGGAAATAAATTTATAATAATATTAAATTTAATATTTTCTGTCTAAATAATAGATAGGAAATATTTCCAATAATTTATTTTTAATTACTTTAATCTTATAAAAAAAACATATCAAGGATCATATGACAGACATAAATGGTATGGTTCTTTAATTATGGCATTCTAAGGGTGCCAGTTGAGCACATATCACTTCGCTAATTTCACATTGTATCGAGAAAACACGAAGGAGGATGTACGGTAAAAAATAGATAGTGTTACAAAATAGGAGAATGCATGTAAAAAAAAAAGATCCAGTTAAAAATTGTGATATGATAGAAAAGCAACATTAATATATTTAGTAGCATAATAAGCAATACTAACCTGTCCATGCTGCATATTATGCCGTTCAATCATCTGCTGATGTTGATGTTGCTGATGCTGCTGATGTTGTTGATGTTGCTGATGCTGTTGGTGTTGTTGATGTTGCTGATGTTGCTGGTGTTGCTGATGTTGTTGGTGCTGCATATGCAGAGGTCGAGGCTCTATGACGTAGTGACGTTCCGCCATTGGCACTGTAAAGCGTTCCCTGTGCATGCTGAAATGTTAATAAAAAATCTTGGGACATTTTTTTATGTTTTCTAAAATAGTAATATTGCTAAGTGTGAAATAACTCTTAGAAAATGGTAAAAATAGAATTTGTAACATATTTAAGATAAATTCTACTAAAATCTACAAGTGTATCTTACCCATCTCTCGGTTGCTGTGAGGGCGCGCGTCTGTCGTTGCTTGTGTATTGCGCGTACTTTTGAGATAAAGCAAACTCCCGAGAACCCCTGTTTTGCAAAAAATAATTATTTTATTAATTTCATTTGCGTGAACTATAAAATTTTGTGTTCGTAAGAATTTCTAGAAATCCTCTCTTATGTGTGCATTGTCTGTCAGTCACTTAGTTGATAAGGGAAAATTTTCAATATATTATATGGTATAACAATTTTATGATTTTTGATTTTTTGTTTTTGTATTATTTGACTTTGACTTGAGAATTATTTGACTCTGACTTTGACTACACTCACTTGATCTCGTGCATGTTGTGGTGGTGGTGCTCGGCGGGCTCATCCCTGGCTCGGGGTACCGGCAGTGCGGGGGCCGCTGATGCTGCATTTACTAAGGAGGTGAATGCTTCGTGACCTGTAGAAGAGAAAAATATTTAGATAACGAGTTTGTAGTTTACATATTAACAAAAAAAACCTCTTTTATCCTCTGAGTATAGAATAAAAAAACTCGACATTATACTTTCTAACGTGAATGAATTTTAATTAATTTAGTAAGACAAAACAATTGAGAAGAGTAGACTATTAGTAATTCTTTTTTAAAGTTCACGCTATATAGAGGACTGGCTCCATATCCCCCTGACCTGTAAAATTTTTGTAATATTGTTTGTTGAGTTGTGGAACTCGACGCCGCGTCTTGTCTAGTTACCAGAGGGAGGAAATGAAAATATTAAATAATTAATTCTCTTGAGTGTGTATCAAACGCACAAACAACACAATGTCTTAAAAAAATTTGTTTACCGGCGGGTTTATTCAGCCTACTCTGGTATTTGCGGGATACAGCGTAGAACTAAAAAAAAACATGAACTCACCTGGAGGCGGATGTTGATGTGAATACGCGTGCGTATTATGTCTCTGTATGACTGACACTGTATCCCTGTCCCTCCTTATCTGGGGGTGTTGGGGGTGTTGCGGGTGCTGGGGGTGCTGGGGGTGTTGAGGGTGTTGGGGGTGTTGGGGATGTTCCCGTTCCCGCCGCGTGTTCCCGTGCATTTGTTGAGAGGTGATGAAGTCTGTTAGCATGATCTGTCTCCGTTCTAAACCAGTGTACGGGCCTCGGGATACTGCTGCCGTTGCCTGGGATTGGAGTAAGTAATAACAAGTTATTTTTCATCAACTAACCATCATCTTTAACAATTATAAGCAAATGGTTTTAAAATTTAGAAAGTGAGAAATTCATAAGAGAAAATAAAAAGAAATATTTCATTTTTTTTTAAAGATTAACAAATATATATTTTGAAATTATCAGTTATATATAAAAAGTAAAAAGATGAGAAATATTTTAATACATTTTGATGAAGATGAATTCATTTTCATTTCATTTACACTTACAAAATTACCTCTCAATTGAGAATCAAAAATTGATAAAAACCAAAATTACCGTAGAATACGACGACGGCGATTGCGGTCTGGGCTGATTGCTGGTCCCATAGTACGCGCCTCCTGGACTTCTCCGTCTGTGATAATCCAAATTCCTCTTCTCCGGCAGATGATGGGGCCCATGGACTGGGGTTCCCGCAGTTATGGACCCAGTTTTAGTATCAGATGGGATCCTCTCGAATCTGGTCTCGACTGGGGTTCCTAGGGTTATGGAACCCTTGGGGTTAGGCAGTTTGATGGCGGGTCGGGGAGAAGCAACGGGTTTCGGCTTAGTATTAGTTGGAGATTCCCGTTCCGATTGCGTACGGTAGAAAGCATATTCGGCGTTGCGGTGTTGCTGTAATGAAATATTTTGTTAGTGATTTATAGTTTTAGTTTTGTTAGATTTATCGAAACGTAGTTTCATATGAAGCATATTAAAGTCACAATAGTGACAGCATGTCACATAAAAAAAATACAAAAATATCACAATTACATATTTTGGTTTAAAAAAATATAATATTTTTTATTATTAAAGTAAACCAAAAAAATACTTACAGGCTTAGGCACATCATGCCTTGGCCGTTTCACACTCAGGTCCAAAAGAGGTTCAGCAGAATGTTGGGCAGGATGTCCACCATGTTGGGCGGAGTGTCCACCGTGTTGGGTGGGATGTCCTCCATGTTGGGCGGAATGTCCGCCATGTTGGGCGGGACGGGGCTCTATATGTAATAACATGACATCCTTGTCTGGCGGGATTGGTGTTATAGTGGCCCCTCGATGTGGGGAACGAGGAGAGTGGGGTGAGTTGGCATGTCCTGGCCCGCTTACTACTGTGAGTGTTGCTAGCGATTCGTGTGTTGATACCTGTAAAATTTTCGTATTAAAGAAACATTGAAAAGAAAAATTGGAACACAATAACTTAGAATTATAACGTTATCTATCGATAGGCATTTAAGTATCGTTTAAAAATGTACTTGTACTTAAATAAAATTATGTAAAAATATTGCATCAATAAAATTTTGTAAACTATTATAAATAAAAATGTTATTTTAAGAATAATAATAATAATTACAATAACAGAGAAAAATATCATCTTGTAGTAGTAATAGTAATAAAATAATAATTAAAAAGAAAAATAATATTTTGAAGTCGTTGTGACGCAATTTGTCTAGACCGAGTGAGGAATACGTTGTTAAAAACTTGTTTTAATAAATTAACGTTTTAATAAATTAACATAAAAAACATTTATAATAAATTATATTATAAAATATTTTAAATTAATAATTTAAAATAATACAATATAAAATAATACAATTTGCAGCTCACCTTTGGAGGTTGATGTTGAATCTGCGGCAATGGAGGAGGTCGCGCGTTCTTCAATAAGCTAACTTCAATCATATTGAGCACCACGTCACGCACTGTGAGTTGTGTCGTGGGCCCAGAACCTGACCCCATGCTTACTGACCCCGACCCTGACCCCGACCCCATGCTTCCCGGTCCCGACCCCATGCTCCCCGATCCCGGCCCCATAGTACCCAATGTTATACTGGGGGCGCTGGGAGTTGAACACGGTACGGGTATTGGGGTTGGGGCTACAGTCTGGAATAAATAGATATGAACACTTAAAAACAAGACTAACAATTATTTTTTATTGAGAACAAGAGAACATAGTTACTGATATAATGTATTAAAAAAACAGAGAATTAAATTTGTGGCCACACTTGGACAGCTTCTATATGTAAAATTATAGGAAAAGGAGAAGAGAAATTATAATTATTTTCATTTCTTGACAGCACTGCGCTGAATTACACGGCTCAACACACAATGTAGCAATACTCGGTCGAAAAGTGTGGAACACCACTTACTACACTATCTATCCACCTAGGCGGGAAAAAACGTAAAGCTGCTAGGAAAAAGAATAAAGTACCTTCGCACTAGGTGCATCATTCTCTTCATCAGCAGTCTCCGTGGCAGAGGAGTCGTACTCTTCCCTCCGATGTCTCCTCGGGGCCACGGCGTCCGTTCTCGGCCCAGGCAAAGGCGGCGGTCTTGGTGAGTCCGCACTTGCCGTATCCGTGTCCCCCGAACTGAGTATACTGTCATCTGTATCACTACCCCTAGAGGGCTGTCGTTCACTTAACAATGAATCCAATTTAAGTTTTTTCCTATACGTAAAGTAAAACGCTTTCAAGCTGGCAGGAGTTCTTCCACTCGCGGTCGACATTCGTTCCCAGGCGGTGCCGTGCTCGTGTAATAGCGTACGGAACCTCGCGGCCTCGTCCTCGGTGGGCTCGGGGGCGGAACCCCCCTCCCCAATCGTGTCTAGCCGTCGAGTTATCCTCTTGAAACAGGTTAAGCAACACTTGCTGAGGTCACTTGGGATTTCTGCGGAGCGAAGGATGAATTGTATAAGACGTGGTTAAGTAATGTTTTTGCCTATATAATAAG
>JAEBDU010013003.1:0-28442 GCA_016802625.1 Heliconius numata
AAATTAGTAGTTAGTTATTAATTAGTTAATGAAACACGACCTTATATAACCTTTTATTTTACCACATAAAATATTCAATTTACATAACTAATATTACCTTAACATATGTGTAATTAACATAATGTCCAAAACAAATAAAGTATGAAAATTCCTTATATTTAATTATATGTTCTTTGACTTCTGTACTACCTTGTGTATATAGTGTTTATATGTAATTATATAATCATAAAAATCAATTATAAAATATGTAAAATTGACTCTACAAATACATTAAATTATTAGTAGATAATGCTTATACTTAATCTTATTTATTTAAGAATTAAATAACGTCACGTAATTCTTCAACCAATTATATTAAGAAAGTCACGTGGATCTGAAAGAGAACGAGAGTTCTCTTATAGGAGATAGGAGACTATCTCTACTAAATGTATTTAGAGGAAATCCTAGAACGGGTTAACATTAGATTTTCTCTGCCTACACTGCTACACGCGGGATACAGCATGAATCTAAAAAGAACTCTATAATTCATATAATATTTATCTGTGATTACGGTAAAGATTATTAGTAAAAATTAGTTTCATGAATTTACTAAATTTTATTTACAATTTTATTACCAGAAATACCAAGCAACTCCGTGTATTGGTATTTTATTTTACAATTTTATTCGATAGGTTATTTATTGAAGATCTTATAGTAAGACAGACAGACAAACAAACTCTTCTGCTTTATTATCTTAGTACAGATTCATTCCTTCTCATGAATGAAAATCGAACCTACAACCATCGCGTTTACAGACAAAAGTTAAAAGTTTTTTTTTTAAATTTAATTTATACCTTAACTTTAACAAAAAAACCGCCAAAAGTCAGGATAAATGGCTTGTTTAAACATATAAATTAAAAAGTGTATAACGACGTCCATAAAAAATAAAACAGTATATCAACTTATTTGCCAATCCGAAGGGAACTAAATCAATTTGGCCGTATCTCATACAACGTATATAATAATAAGGCTTATTTTGTTTTGAAAGCAATTTGTTTTAACATTAATTAATATATTGCAAGCCCTCGTGGCGCGTGTGACTATAATGCGAAAGTTGTGGGTTCTATTTTCATTCAGGGGAATGAATCATTATTTACTAACATTTTCGTTCATTTGCTTTGTGCTACCAAGGCAAAAGTACGGCGTTGAGTTTCGCCACTCAACACGCAATTCCTGTAAAATTGAGGAACGGAATATCGTAACACTAGGTTCCCTCTGCCTACCCTGCAATACCTATACAGGATACGGCGTGAAGCTGAAAAAAAAAGAAGAGATTTCTTTACAAAACTTTTTTGAGCTTTTATTCAAAGCTTGTTACAAATAAAAAGGTTCCCGTTACATCCAGACAGGTACAAGCGCAAGCTTATTTTTTTCTTTATGCATATCAAGCTTAAAAATTCGGGCATTAATTGTTCTTTTATTTGAATATCTGAACTCTAAAGAATTTCTGATTGTTAACTTTGTAAATTATTGTCTCGAAAAGTAAATTTAGTGGCCGAATGTGAATTTAAACAATTGTATTGATAATATCATATTTTCTTTTCTTCTCTCTGGTAACAAGGAAAATAAAGACGCGATGTCAGCAGAATTTGGCGGCAAATGAGGAACGAAAGTGTCTTATAGGGAACGTAGTCTTAATACGAGGTTTCCAGGTTTTCCCTGCCTACCACGCTATTTACAGGTAACGTCGTCAAGCTTCAAAAAAAATAGTATTATTAGAGCTAAAGATAATATTTGACAACAAAAGCATTTTCTGCCAAGCCGAGAAAGTACCTAATGTATGTGGGATTGACATTCCGTTACTCGCTTACCGTTTAATTATCGAGACATTGTGTAGAGTGTAAAGTAATTTAAACATAATCGTATTCGCAAATGGGAATGGAACCCAAAACTGTTACGATCGTAGCCTCTATAGCACAGTTGTAAAGTGATTGATTGTAAAGTGTTGATTGTGGATTCCATTCTGACGGAAGGAGAGTTAATAATAATTAAATGTCACTTTGGTTAAATAAAGTTCTATTACCAAAAACACAGTGTCTCCAAACGAGCGGAAGAATATAGTTACTCAATACATTTACTGATGTGTTACCATAAAAAATCACAACCTAAGGCGGTTCTTTTTGTCGGTATTAATTAATAAATTATTTTATAACGGGTAGGTAGCAGTTCTAAGAAAATAATTTTCGCAGTAATATCAATACAATACAAGAACATTAATTGATTCATTGATCGGCTTCCTTTGTTAATATTTTTTTAAATTGACTAATAGAAGAGATCGGAAGTAGATTCGATTGTTTTTTTTAGCTGTATGTAGTCAGAAAGAACAGTCTTATATGTCCTCCGGTGGGGTTTTCATACTTTTAATGTGACTTGCAGTAAGAACTGCAATATCATCGATACTATATTCTCGAAGATCAACCAAGGTCTTCCCCTGCCTCTCTTACTATTTGCACAGACGCTCACGTCTCTAGTGACGTCTAATAATAAGAGGTAACATGATTTCCTAGTTTTAAGAGATTCTATCTCCATTGAGACATTTCCGTTCGCGACTTTGAGGCATTGCTTGTTGAGTGTTCGAACTCAGTACCGCGTTTTACCTCGTTACCAGAAGGAGGAAATGAAAGTATTTAATATTTCATTCCACCAAATTGGAATCGAACCCACAATCGTCACGTTTTGCAGCTATATAGGAGATTGAAGAAAAAAATTAAATAAAATGTATGTAGGTACGTATGTTTATCGATTACTGTACTACCCACGACCCCATGTAATACCAGAAGAACTACACATATATGCGAGAAATATAAAAGAGAAAAAAAAAGAAAATCATTGTTAGAATCTCAATTTTGTTATAGAAAAAAACGTGACAAATAAAAAAAACTGTGACCAAACATTTTTTCTCACAATTTCTTGCACTGTTATCTATTACTTTGTGATACCATAACAAAATATCACAGCTTGATAATCTTTATTTTCGTGACGATAAAATTGAATTAGGTACAATTTACTAGATCCATAATACAGGGCGTGCTGGTTTAGTACTACTTAAAATTTTACCTGTATGAACGATTAGAATTATAATTATTATCATTTCTTTGGTGTTATAAAACGCGGCGTTAATCTCCACCACTCAACGCAATGTCTCTATAAAATGAAGAACGGAGTATATTATCACTACGCCCCCACTCTACTATACGGGATGAAGGCGAAACTAAAAATATAGTATATAAATTTTATTATAAAACCTTCCATTATTCAAGCATTCGCTACATTTGATATGCGCCAGCGCAACGGACGCGGTGACGGATAGTGAGTATCCGGTCTACAAAAAAAAAGTATTATGCAGACAGGATATTCCCACTGGAGCCTACTTATTATGATCAGATTAACTTTTTTACTGAGAAATATTTTTCTATCCTAGCGTAAACTAGTATAAATAAATATATGTAGTTTTGTATAGTCTTGGAATATTTTTTTTTATTTCCCGTGTAAATTCGGAGATAAACTGAGTGAAGCAATCCTTCGCTTTCTACTGTCTTCTTCCAAAAGAGCATAGTATTAATAGAAAGCGTTATCGAATTTTGCTTAGCCAGAAAACGGAATTAATGATCACTATGAAAAATACGAAACAGTAGGTAAACATTTAAAAAGTCTTTAATCTGTTGAGATTGCCTTATGAAAGTAAAATATTTTTAACTTCTCGTTTTATCAATCTCTTCTCGTCTCTCTATTTTAAGTACTTCAAACTAAAAAAGAAGACATAAAAGAAGATTTTGGTAAACATGAATATAATGTAATATTTTATTATTACAAGATCAAACTTAAAACCGAGAATCATCTACTTTTTTAATAATTGCTACTTCATATATAAAAAAAATATAGTTTACATTACCTCTAGGCTCTATACCAACAAAGATCTATAACTAAGCAATTTATATGTACACATCTCTTACCATTTAGACATGTAAATTAAAGTCTCAAAGTCAGATAATAATTATGTTGTCTTAAACATAAAAAATCTAGATAGATTTTTAGCCACAGCATTGCTATTAAATAACTTTTCTTTTTACCTTGCGCGTGCGCAGGTCTATTGTTAAACGGGTTCTTAGTTGGAACTGTCAAAATATATGCATCTCTTTTACTCCTACGAATGTAATATAAGTTTCTATCTCATTCTCGTGTGTAAAACGTGCGATTCTTTTTTGAAATTTGAATAAATTTACACTTTTAAAGTAAGGTTTCACTGACAAAGGATCTTGAACTCGTATAGACTTTCATTAATATATTTTAATAAAATAAATAAATAATTTCGCTGTTCACTGCATATAGGTACCTAATAGCCAGAGGGAACACAGTGTTAAAACACTCCGTCACCCACACACCGCATCTTTGCATGACATTGCGTGTTAAGTGTCGGAGCTCTTTGTCTTGTTACCAGACTGAGGAAATAATTTATTTCACCGACTGAGAATCGAACTCACGACCATCGCATTTACAATCAAAAGACAAGCTGCTGCGCCAGGACAGTTTTTATACATTCAACCTTATATTTTATGGAATTTTAAACGTTTATAAAAATTATGGTAACGGTATTAAATGATAGTGGTCGCAATGAATACGAAACGCTCGGTATATGAAAAAAAGTAATATTAAAAGAGATTTTATTTTTATAATAAATACGTATTTTTAAATAACAATTTTCGTACCGATTTAAGTAACTTTTCGATATCGATCATTTGGCTTAATAGTGAACAACAATACATATAATAAAGAACTTTGATGGCGTCTTTTATAATATTTAAAAAAAATGCAATTAAGTCATTGTTGCACAAAATGTACCATAAATTTGACAATTGAAAATACTATATGCATAATAAAAGCTTTAATGCAAGCAAGTCGGTGTGAGTTAATTTTGTTTGCAAAAATATTCATGTTTTATACTTGATTCGAAGGCCAAAGTAAGCGTTTAGCTAAAAATTCGACGGTTGTTGTGGGTTCAATCCCACTAGGGAAACTGAGTTTATTTTCTCGGTCTGGTCTTTCGGAACGGAGTGTCTCAACACTAAATTTCCCTTCTATACCTTCTATACACGGGAAAAGGCTTAAAACTACTATATCTATCGAATATGTTTACATGTATATATATAAATACAAAAGTCATAATTCTCTTTACAAGAAACACTGTAATCTATGGAATGTCAGTAATCAGTATATTTCTCACCGGCACCTGCACTTAGGAAGTGCTAGTCGAAATGTATTTGAACTTACATTGTTAAGACCGAGTTTGCATATAAGATTATGATACATTGGGTTTGGGGACTTTTATAAATTATACTAATATTATAAAGAGGCCGACGTTGCCCAGAGGCAGGCATCTGACTGTAAAATCGGTGGTTGTGGATTCTATACCCACTCGGGGGAATGCATTATTTTAATTTTCTCGCTTTAGTAACATCTTGACGCTGCTTGTTTACTCGTTCCCAGAGCGAGAAAATGAAACGATTTTTTATTTAATTTCCTTGAGTGGGAATCAAACTCATAATCTGTCGCGTTAACAGTCGAGCGGCTAGCCTCAATGTTTAAATAATACTAATCAATAATTGCATAAGCTACGTGTGTCACAAACTTTATCTTTTCTTTAGTACAGTATGCAAATATAGTCCTTTGAAACTAAAAGTAAAACAATATTTGAAAATAACTATAAAAGTAATAGAAGTTACGTAGTAATAATTCGTTTCTTTTTTATCTTCAAGCTGTTTTGCATATATATATATATAGGCATTTTACGCAAAAGTAGGTACTCATACGGCACTCCGTTCTCGACGCTCCGCACAATTTTCGAGACATTGAGTGTTGAGTAGGTCTTTTTGTTACCAAAAATTTTAAATAATCCTGAACGGGAATCGAATCCACTACCTTCATATTTACAATCAGGACTCACGGCCACAATAGTCAAGTTTATGAGTTTATGGAATTATAATTACTATAGAGACGTCCTCGGACTCGCCCATAGAGGCTTCCGTACCAATTTCAGGATGGTAGGTCAAAAGGAGGTACTGTAGAGTTACCGTACTATAGAACTTATAAGAGTTGACAAACTTAAGATTGCCAACATATGCCGTCATTCATTTTCTATGAAATGAACTACCAATGAAAGCTTGTAATGATTTTTTTCTATGAGATACTTATAATTTTTCACTTTTCAACTTTTTCCTAACTGCACGGGAAATGCAGTAAAATTGATATATCAATGCTCGTATCTTTTGATTGCGTTCTTTGAACTTAAAAGCTTGAAGGGACCATAGACCTAAATATTTGGTATTAATTTCTACTTGATAGGGCTGAAAGAGACATTCTAATAGATTTCTTAGTCTATAGACTACCTTCAGTTATATAGAAGCTACTAATTAGCGCTCAAGAGTGTTAGTTTTAATGCCAAATGGGACGCTACAGTACTATACTCGTATGCTATCTGTAAAGCTTCCCAATACGTTTCGTGACTTAAGTTTGTAAGGCTTAAGCATAAAGATTTATTTTAAACTAGAGCCTCCACGTGGCTTCGCCCGCTTGTACTACACAATTAATTAATTTTTCATCTCAATTATTTTTGTGATAATAGATCACAGTAAAGCTAAAGTTAATTAAATAAAAAACTTATTTTGTATCAATATTTTCGTATGCAACCCTTTATAAAGCCATATTTTTTTTATTTTCGAACCGATTGAAATAAAACAAATATTAAACGTTAAGTGAAGCTTGTGATTCCAATAGTGAAGACTACATTTAAATCGGTTAAGCCATTTCTGAGATTAGCGTGCAAAATAAACAAATAGACAAACCGACAAAAAAAATAAAAATCATAGTTTTGGATTCTATTACATTTATACAGGTTCCCAATAACATTTTTTCTTAAACATTTTCCATATACAGACACCAATCCATTACGATTTTATTATAAGTAGGTATGTATTATATATAGATCCATTGTACATATGTACATGTTCATGTTAGCGTGTTCAGTATTTTTACTCTGTGTTTCTTTTGTGAAGCTAACTTTTTTGTAAGTTGGACAAAAATAACTAATTAATTTTAATAAATGAGGCCTTTGTGGCGCAAAGGCATAAGCGTGCGACTGTAAACGCGACTGTTGTGAGCTCGGTTCCCATTCGGAGGAATTATTTTTTTAAATATTCTCATTTCCTCGCTCTAGTAACGATTCACAGTGCGGCGTTGAGTTCTGGCATATAACAAGCAATGCCCCCGGAATGCGGCGGAAAAAGCGAACGGAGTGTCACAACGGGAACGGAATATTTTAACAGTAGATTTTCATGGGGGAACCCAAGCGGAACTCAAACCCACGACCGTCGGGTTTAGTAAACTTTTAGGCTGAACAGTTTTTTGTTTGTTAAAGTTTTCTGTAAGTTATATTACATGTATTTTTCTTTATCTTTACGCTATATCCCGCACATAGCAGAGAGAAACATAGTGTTAAGACATTTCGTTCCCCACCTTACGCTGAATTTTCGATGCAGTTGGTACCAGAACGAAGAATTGAAAATATTCATAAAGTATAATTATAATTCATATTCCCTAAAGTGGATATCGAACCTGCAATCATAGGTTGTAGGTTACTGTCGCGCCCCTCCCCTTGTGCCCCTGCGCCACGACGGCCTCGACTTACATATTAATCGTTTCAATATCTTAATTTGACCACACGGGCAAAGACGCGGCAAAAAGCTAGTATACGATGAAATATCAAAATTGAAGCTCTATCACGCTAATGTTGTTACATTATTGAGTCACTGACGCACCCTAACCTTCTACTAAAACATACAAAAGTAACAAATTATATGAATATTACATTATGTAAATATGTCACAACGTGTTGACATGAATTACATAAAAGAAATTACAATAAAATACATGTTTATTTAAATAAATAAATCTACTACTCTAGATCTATTCTTCTATCTATTAAATCTTCCAAAAGGGTCCTGTAACATATAAATAGGTTCCGTTTTCGTAACAATTGCGTTATTTTTTTTTAGTTTTAATAGTCGAACTTTTGATATTTTAATTACTCTATAACATACACTATAATATAAACTCCTAAAAGACCTCTATCCTTATATTTAGGCCAGTATTTTAGTAATAACAACTAACTAAATAACTATAATTTCTAATATTATAATTACAAAGTTAACCTTAATCGAAGTAATTATAAACTCCATAGTTGCCTTTGAACTGAAACTTTGTAATGTTTAAAGTTTCAGAATTTATTTTCAGTTAGAATGTTAATTAGCTTATTTCGTGTCCGGATGCGATTACGTGCAACTAAAATGGTCTATATTTAGAATTTTTGACATTTCGAACAAAGTTAGTTAAGCCTACATTATAAAAGGTTTGTGGTGTTCTTTTAATTTGCTGTAATTTCCTTTAATATATGGTACCTATTAATCGTTGTTAGCAATTTTGTTGGAGTCAACTTTAAGGCGTAAAATTGAATATCCAATATGGAAATTCCCTTCCCGTAGGACTTTTGAGAAATATTTTCTTAACGTTTTCCTCTAAGTCACCAAGAACCGTGCTAAATTTTAGCGTTCTACGTCGCTATTTCTGATTGTATGTTGTCTAATATTTACTCAGTGACAGTAGAGTTTTATAGCAGCAGCAGGGTAGGCAGAGAGAACCTGAGAACCTAGTGTTAAGACACTTCCACTCCCCACTTTTCGCCAAATTCTTGACGTATAGCTTGATGAGAAGCGAAGCTTAACACCGCGCTTTGTTTCCTTACCAGAGCGATGAAGGGAAAATACTAAATATTTCATTACCCGAAGTGAGAATCAAAACCATAGTAATTAACTTAAAATGCGCCCAAAAAGGTGGAACGTAGTGTCTTAACAATTTTCTCTACTTTACCCTGCTATAACACATAATAATAAATAACAAAAAAAGTTCGATTAGCACACGAGAAAATCAATTAGTTCATTTTCTCACCCTGGTAATAAGGCAAGACCTACCCTACCCTATAGACCCTACTACAAAGATAATACCTATATACATATAAAATACTTTTTAATACCTATGAACTTCTTTTCTTTGTAAATGTGACAAATTAGCGCTTAAGGCAGGTATCATTCCGTTCTTGTATAGTTCGTTGTTTTCCTATCATTTTTGCCGTGACATTGTACTCCCGTATACACGCGATACCGTGACAATACAATGCCGGTGCTATCGAGCCGCATCCGGTTCATAATTATTCATGATGTCCGTGAAATGTTTTAAGTAAATTTACAATAAAAAAAGTTATGAGGTAACAAACATAAAAAAAAAAATTAAAAAAAAAAACATACAGTCGAATTGATAACCTCCTTTTCTTACAGAAGTCGGTTAAAAATAGCAAAATTATACATATTAATTACACTTCTTCACGCTTCCCTTCGATCCCCATTTATCAAGATGCTGTATTCAGCGGGAGAGGGAACCCTGTGTAAGTAGGTCCACGCACCGCTCAATTTTCGGAATATTGCGTGTTGAGTGGCGGTACTTAACGCCGCGTATCTTGTTATCAGTAAGCTAATGTTTCCCTTTTTTTGTTTTTTTAGCTTCATGTTATCTCACACACATTAGGTTAGGCAGAGAAACCTAAGTAAGACATTCCGTTGAATACGAACTCCGTCCATAAGAATAAAGTTTATTGCTATTTTTGTATGGCCACAGATATATGTAAATATTATCTACTCCACAACTTACGGGAGATGCGTGAGGTTAATAAAAAAGTAATTCTAGGAACACTAAAATAAACAAAACCGCAACGTCTAACAGAAGGCTTCATAAATAACGAATGCTCCTTAATTTTATGCTTCAAAATTTTAGGGCGAAACCAATTTGAGTGATGGACGGAGATGAACTAATGGTTGTCTTATATGGCTGCAGGTTTAGTCACGCCTTTATTCATTCATTATTCAGCTTCTCGCTCGGAACCTAGTGTTAAGACACTCCGTTCCTCACTTTGTACCAAATTCTGGAGGCATAGCGTGTTGAGTGGCGGAACTCAACTTGCCTCGACACTAGAGTAAAGAAATGAAAATATAAATTTAAGATAAATGTTTCATCTCCTCGAGTGGAGATTGAACTCACACTCAGTCACACTTTGTGCCCCTGCGCTACGACTGGTCATGCTTTTATTAAAACCTATAAATTGTATGAAACTCTACCGCTGCTGATTGATTGACAGACAATGCACAGACGATACTATTGAACTTGGAAAGTCGAAATTTCAATTCAATTAGAGGCTACCAATAGAAAGAACCACAGTGTCCTAACACTCTACCTACCCCGCTGCAGGGAATAAATAAACAATGTAAAAATGTATTTAAAAATATTCTATTAAAATATACTACGTCCATATAAACCAACCTTTAAACGTGAACTCGTAACGTATGGTATGTCCTTTATGTTAAACGTTTTTTTATTATTCGTGGAAACACAAAAAATAATGATTTAAAAATCGCTAAAGACTAACATTAAGATTTGTGGCATTTTTTTATGTTTTGTATTTAGGAAAACTTTTTAAGCTTCACGCTGAACCCTCATATGGCAGGGTAAGCAGAGGGAACCTAGTCTAACACATTCCATTCCACGCCGCCTAATTGCCGAGATATTACGTGTGTTAAATAACGGATCTTATCACCGATGTTTGTCTTGAATGATGAAATTGAAGTCACTACTGTCGCGTTCACTAATAACGCTATACCGTTGGGCTTTGACGGACATACTTTAAAAAAATGGTGAAAATTTTGTGAAACCGGTGATTTGGTATATCTTCTTTTAATTTATTTATAGACGCTTTGTCTTATCATGGACATATATTTTTAAGGTTCTACTACCCTGCTATGTACAGGATGCAACTTAAATCTAATAAAAAACATATATTTACATTGTTAGCATAAACATTTCCGCTTATATTAAATAGCTCTTAGAATAGAATAGAATAGAATATACTTTATTGCACACATAAAAGAAATATATACAAAGAACAACACAAATAAAATTGAAAGAAAAACACGTATGCAAAGGCGGTCTTATTGCTTTAAGCAATCTCTACCAGACAACCTTTGAAATATTACAGAAAAATTGTAATGAGGAGAAAGGGGACAACGTCTCAGTGCAAATTTTATGAAATATAATTAAATAATATATAATAAAATAAGTCAATAATATAAAAATAAACTTACATAAAAAAGTGTTTAATGTTTATATACTTTACACATACATACATACATACATACATATATTGAAAAACAATATATACTTACACATATATACATACATACATAAAACGTGTTCAAAAATATATACATAATATTAAAAAGATAAAGATAAACTACTATACTAAATTAAATAAGTACTCTTTTAGACGATTTTTAAAACTATATAGAGATTTGGAATGTCGAACTTCTTTAGGAAGTTCATTCCATAGAATTGCAGATTTCATAGTAAAAGACTTGGAATAAAATAGGGTATGGGCGGTTGGTAATTTAAGGAGATTATCAGAACGGGATCTAAGGTGGAGGTGAAGAAGTGGATCGGCACCTCGGAAACAAAATCGATCTTTTAAGTAGGAGGGAGAGAGAGAGTTGTACAGGATAGAATAGAGGAGAGTCAGCATGCGGAAATTTCGGCGAAGTCGGATAGGAAGCCATCCAAGCTGACGACGATGATCAGAAACATGATCAAATTTACGTAAACCGAATATAAATCTAATACATAGATTTTGTAACCGCTCTAGTTTATTTAGTTGTTCCTCAGATAAGTCTGGGTAACACGAATCAGCATAGTCTAAAATCGGTAACAGTAGTGAATGAGCTAGAGCAGTTTTGGTCTTTATGGGTAGGAGATATTTCCATCGTTTGAGCGATCCGATCGTGGCAAATAATTTACGGCTAACCTCAGCTATCTGTACTGACCAAGATAGGGAATTGTCTATAATAATACCAAGGTTCTTAATAGATGGGCTCAGGCTCAAATCGACGCCGCCAAACTGGATAGCAGGGAGGCTATTCTGGTCAAGTTTTCTTAGTTGCTTAGAGCCACCAATAATACTGACCTGTGACTTGGCAGGATTGACAGTTAAGCCAAAAGATTTGCTCCACCTACTAACATTCCGCAAATCTTCGTTAAGCTTATGAATAGCCTCACTAACATCATTAAACGGGGCGGCTAAGTAAATTTGAAGGTCGTCAGCATATAGATGAAAGGAAGAGCATAGATTTTGGGAAACTGAATTAATAAAAATGGAGAAAAGGAGAGGAGAGAGGACACCACCTTGGGGAACACCGGCAGAAAGAGAGCAAAGGGAGGATGACTTGTCATTGGCTTGAACGTACTGTTGCCGATCACATAAATAGCTTCTGAACCACTCAGTGGCTTCAGGAGAGATATTTATTGAACGCAGAACAGCAACCAAAAGATCAGTGTCAACGGTATTAAAGGCGTTGCTAAAGTCCAGCAAAGCAATGACTGTAAGATTTTGTTTGTCCATGTTAAGTCTGATATCGTCACAAACTTTAATCAAAGTAGTGACTGTGCTATGCCCGTTACGGAATCCAGACTGGAACTCGGATAATATATGGTTGTCAAATAGATATTGATTTAGTTGCTGAAAAACAATACGTTCCAAGACCTTTGACAAGAAAGGAAGTATGGAGATAGGACGGTAGTGAGAGAAGGATTTTGGATCTTTGGTTTTGGGAATGGGGATAATGCGGGCAATGCGCCACATACTGGGAAAAGTGTTATGGGAAATAGAAAAATTTAAAATATGGGTAATGACTGGAGCTAAGACTTCCAAAGGCAAAACAATCATTTTGCGGTTGATGCCATCGTAACCAGAAGCATCAGATTTGATTGCTAGGATACTGTTTCTCACCTGGGATGGGGTTATAGGAGCAAAGTTAAAAGGAACGATTGTGGGAGACGGCAAGGAGTTGATATAATTCAATGTATTTGCCCTAATTGTGTTGTCCATAGGTGTTATTGAGGCAAAGTGCTTATTCAAGTCATCAACGTCTAGGTTGCAATTCAAATCCTTACGTTGCCGGCCAATGCCCAGCGATTCCAGAAATTTCCACAACTTACGTGGGCTTAAGTTTTGTAAGCTCAGGTCAATATAGTTACGTTGCGCGTCCCTGCAAACTCTGCTACATCGGTTACGCAAGCTCTTATACCTTAAAAGATTCTGATCGGTGGGATTATGCTTATATTTGGATTTCGCCACATTTCTTTTAGTCATCAGTGACTTAATATCTGGCGTAAGCCATGGAGCGGGTAAGTGTTTTAATTTAATTGGCCGAAAAGGAGCGTGCTTGTCATAGAGCTCAGTTAAAATAGAATTAAATATCTCCAACTTATCATCGATAGTTGTTGTGTTAAAAATGACGTTCCAGTCGATGTCATTGAGATCAACCAAGAACTCGTCAATATTAAATTTTTTAAAACTGCGTCGCATGACGACAGATGGCTTGGGCTTAGGGGGACGAACATTATAAGACAAATACATTAAATCATGGTAGGAAAAGGCGTCAGCAGGAAGTTGACCATGGATCATAACATGGTCAACGGAGGAAACAATCATAAGATCGAGTTGGGATGGGGCACAGTTCGGAAAAAAATGTGTAGGATTCGAAGGAAGTAATTTTAAATTTGAGCTATTAATGATGTTAAGGAGTTGTTTCGCTCGTAAATCATTTTTAATAATACAGGTATTGAAGTCTCCAAGAATTATGGTGTGATCAACGCTTGGCACATGTTTCTCCAATAAGGTCTCCAAAGTGTGAAAATAATCTATATGTAGCGACGGGCTGTAAAAAACCCCAAGTAGTAGCTTTAATCGACCAACTAAAATTTCTATAAAAATATGTTCAGCAGTTTCAGAGTATAGCGATGGAGACTTACTAACAATTGTGAAAGGTAAGTGGTTGCGAATATAGATGGCTACACCACCACCACCCTTACCTGTACGGTCATTACGTATGAGATGGAAGTTAGGTATAGAGAAGGAGGAGGTAGGAAGGCAGGGTTTAAGGAATGTTTCCGAAATTAAAATCGCATGCACGTTGGTGCAATCAAAGGAGGCTAATAAGTCAGGATAATGTGCAGGAACGGATTGGGCATTAATATGTAGGACATTGAGATTCTTAGGCAAATTGGAAAATGTGTCGACAAGTAGATTGGAAAGAGGAACGGAAGTACTATGAAAACTACTTACAGATGAAGATGATAAGGAACAAAATGAATCGTCGTTTGAGTTAGATGAAGCATTATTAACAAACATATTACATATACAATTAAATAAAATAAATAAAAAAAAATAATAATGTAAAATAAATATAAATACTAATTAATATAATATAATAAATGTACCAAATAAAAAAATAAAAAAAATAATATAAAATAAAATGTGCAAAGATCACATTATTCACCCTTCACCACCAGCAGTAACAAAAAAAAAAAAGAAATTAAAGCGGTAGGAGATTTCATACAATATACCTTACAAGAGACACCAGTAATAATAAAAAAAAACCTTACAACCACAGACTACTTACACAAACAGAAAAAAAAAGAAAACTATAATAAAAAAAAAAGACAAAACTAATAAAGGTACTCCGTATCTACACTAAACTTATAGAGTGTAACTTTATAACGAAAATCACTAGAAAGTTAACAATATATATATATATATATTGACTGTGGTAAGAACGTAACATAACAACTGAAGAATAAGTACACCAAAAACTACATATTATCATCGATAAAATATATATATATATATATATATTATAACTGAAATTTACATAATATATTATATACACTAGGAGAAAACAAAGCTCTTAATTATTATTATTAACTGTTACTTATTTAATTATTGAGTTTTTTTTTGTTATCTTTAAAGGGTTAATTTTAGGAACTATTCATTCAGATTGAAAATTCAAATTGTGTGATAATAATGTGATAAATTTCGATTAAGGCCGCTGTGCCTGTGTGTGTGTAAATATGTCATGTGTGTCATAAGCGATAAATGTGTGACAGGACCTTATTTGAATGTTTAGGTATAACAATAATATTTTAGATAATCGTACTGACTTTTTTCATCTTGAAGGATACATTTTATTTTTTGGCTTTAAATAATTAAAAAACACGAATTTAATTATTAGTTAAATCTATGTGATTTTACTTTAAAAAATCCGAGTTAATATCACACTTTCTCACTATTTTGTAAAATCAATCTCATCACAAATTGACCAGCTTTATTTCCTTATTGCGCTCGCATCAATGATAACAAGAATTTGTATAGTGGGTTAGGCTTCTCACACACACTAAAGATATAACATAATATTCAAAAAATAACTCTCCTTTGTAAAGAGTGAAGATTTACTAACAAAACTACTCTATATTTAAGTATTTTTAGGGTTCAGTAGGTACGAGTAAATGGCATGGCAATAGGTACTTATAATTTCGTCATATCCGTCTGTCCGTCCATATGTCACAGTCATTTTTCTCGTAGGCTATTAGTCTGTATAGTCAAAATTTTGGACAAAATTATGTAGTATGATTTTGAAAAATAAAATTATTAAGGACTAGTGGACCCGGACGCGGCTACGCCTGCTTAAACTATAAGAATATTTATTAAATATATTATTTTCAGTTTTCAATAGAATTAGTAAGAAAATATAAACTTAAATAATTAATAAGTAGAGGCATATTATTAGAAAAAATATCTGAGAAATTGAAATGAACCAACATAAGAAGTTACTTTTAGTAACGAAAGGATATTCTTAATATTAGAAAAAGTACCTAAAACCTTACGTAAAAACTACCTATAAGGATATTTTTTGCCAGCAATATCAAATAAAATAAGAAGAGAATCAAAGTGTATTTTAAATTGATTATAAATAGCAAATAAAGTTCGAAAATGTATGAAAATTTATAAAATCATCAACGTCATCTGCCCGTTCGCGTCGGTCGTACTACGCCGCCCGTAGGCTAGGTCATTTGGAATCAGTGACATCTCCTTAATTATTTATTAGGATGTTATACAGTAAACTATAATTTCAATCTAGATAAAATGTTAAAAGTGACTATTACATTTATTTTCATAAGGATGAGTATTAAAATGTCGCGGTAACCGTCGCGTAGCGACGCGACGGTTGTTATTAACATGGCAGAATAAATTGCATGTCAAATTAGAAAGTACTTTAAAATATATTAGTTTATATGAGTAATGTAATGTTATATAGCCTATAGCACTTCTGAAGAATGCAGCTTTCATACAAAACAAAAACAAAGTAAACAAACAAACAAACAAACTCTTCCGCTTTATTATATTAGTATAGATAGATATAATGTTAGCGGTGGTAATATGTGTTTTTTGCAGCTACATACAGTTAGGCAAGTCTGACTCGCTCTTGGCCAGTTTTTAAACATTATCAGTTAGATATTGATATCCAAATCTCTTTTACCAGACTGAGAGAATGAAAATATCAGAAAAAAACATTATTCTCAATCAGAATCGAACTAAGAACTATCATGTCGGATGCAATTCAATTGCACTATAATGGTTCTGTACCGTTACTGTCAGATAGTTTATATTATTGTTTATTATTTCTTTATATTAGTATCCGCTACCGTCATCGTGTGCGGTTATTGCTTGCCGTTAGTTAGACGCGATTGGAATTAATTTCCGATACTCGTGATAGGATTTTTTTATATTGCCTGACATAATATCTTTCAAGAAATTAATAAATTTCAAAAACTATTATATGTATATACTACGTTTAGATTTTAAAAATTGAACGTTATATAACGTTGATGTACGAGGCTGTCTCACAATAATCCTTTTAATGGTAAGGAAACTCTTTTCCAGGTACACTACCTGAGTTGGGGCTCGAGTGACTTATGTGGGATTTATGGACCGATAGATTGAGGGCATCCATTCCATCCATTGTATTCATTAAAAAAAAATCAAAAATGCAAAAAAAAAAACTAGGTCGAAATAATCAAATTTGGGAAGCAATAAATATCTAATTAATCCCATTCAAAAGTCGAGTCACGAGAAGTTAACTTCCGTGTGAGATTTACAGATTAAGCGACCTTAACAGTTAGGGTTATATTGGCTGATATCGCGGGTGAACAACCTCGCCCTCTGTCAATTGGACACGGAAATCCTTGGAGTGGACAAGCTCAAATGCTTTAACCCGCGTATAGCAGAGGTAAAGAGAACCTAGTGTAAAGGCACTCTATTCTCCTCTTGTAAATGGGCGCATTCAACGACGTGAACGCGAGGTGCATCAGCAATCATGGCGATTTCTTATAAACTATTTGTAAATAATAATGACTTTAAACAAAAAAGAAACGGCACCCTTATTTCCGCTTACCAGGGTAGACAGACAGATTTCCGTGATATTGAGTATTAAGTGATGAAACTCAACCTCGTATCGTCCTGAGTCAATGAAAGCGGAGAAGCCAAATTAATTAAAATATAATCGCCTAGTGGGAATCAAATCCACGACCATCGCGTTCACTAATGGATGCTGTCTAACTGCACCATAATGGCCTAAAGCCAAAAAATAGTTTTCAATCATGCATCGACCAAAACGATAACACTAAATTATTATTTACTCGTAATATTACAATGCACATGATATTATCTACGTTAATGGTTACTTTAGCTTCGGGCAATAAAAATAAAAGAATATGTTTGCGGTTAGGTCATCTACTCTAATTGTATTAAACTTCCAGAGGACATATGAGCGTAATGGGTAAGCGAGATGGCTGTAATTTCCATTTTCATGTGAAAGAATAAATTATTGGGTATACTTTCTTCTTTTTTATTATATTTCAAAACTTTATTTAGATACTAAATATATTAATATTTTTCCGTTTTTTAGTCGACTCCACAGATTTCATGTCTCCACAATATATTCCACACAAGGGCTACGAATGCTCATTACAGTGTCCATATTGGTTCCGTAGTTATCTTACCTCGAACACGACTTCTAGCCTAGTTGAGACCTAGATTCCTTTGGGAAGTATAATTTATATTGTTGACGTACTATACAACTATAGTTTTAATATTCGATACATACGTATGTATGTATATCTTAGTGGCGATTGTGGGACAGTGACGGTGACCGACTGTAAGCGTGGTAGTTGTCGGTTCGATCCCTACATGGAGCACGTTTCGTTGGTGTAATGCGATTGAAGATACATACTTGCTAGGATTTGACTTGATAGGAAGAAGAAATCGCTCAGTTTGTTCGGGCACGTCCAGAGAATTATCTGATAGGTTTCTCGCTGTATCCCGCACACAGCAGGGTAAGCAGAGGGAATCTAGTGTTAACCCACTTCGTTCCCCAACTTCCGCCGAATTCTGGAGGCCGCCGATCGCGTATTTAGTGGCAGAACTCAAGAATTGATGACAAAGAAGTACCAAAAACGATTAATGACAGAAGATTGAGTGCTAAGAGCTGAAGGAGATCTTGGTTGACCTATAATGGTACTGGAGAAAGGTCACATATGAAAAGCACGGGTAACGGGGGATTCACGACATGGCGAACGAGAGACCTTAGCGTTTGACGCTCTTTCTTATTAGCTACCCTGCTAGGTATAAAGCAAGAACTTAAAAATAATTGATTGCATGTGCTTTTGAACATTACGTTATTTTCAGTAGCAGGTTACGATCAACAAAACAAGAAAAAATATTGACATAATTATAATCAGTGTAGATATGTATAGAAAATAAGCAACCAATTGACCCCATATATACTTTAATAATATTAAATAAATGTTCATATAGTTAAATCTAGTATAAAATAAAAATTGATCTCTCGACTTAATTTGCTTAGTAAAATGAATAATTAATATAGCGACATCTAGCGATAAAATATAAAACTTTAATAAAGTGTAACGTAATTTAGCCATATATGAAACGCCATCTTCAAAATATCAAAAATTCAAAAAAACATAAATATTGACTACATAGTTAAACTTTCTAATAGTGGATTTACTTTTTAAAAATAAAATAATAATTAAAATTAAAACTATTTATTACGTCCGATCGATTTGGAGATCAAGACAACAATAATAATGATTCAAGTTAAAAAATATTTGTATTGCTAAAGTTATAATGTATTGCGAAATTTTAAAGGTGCTTATAACAATACTGAGAATACCCCGGTGGTCTCGCTGAGCCAGCGGAATACTCTCGCTTAACCTAATATTGAGGGTTTGGGTGAGTGCATAACTACATTTTTCCATATTATTTGGATGTGTTTATATTTTTGACGACTTATTTTAAGAAATAATGATCTTAGAAATCTCAACTTTTTAAGATCTGTCTGTGTGTGTAGGTACATCTCGTATCTATAAATTAGATAAAAATGTTATTTATTATTAGGCCAGCTGTGGCACAGGGGCACAAAGTGTGACTGTAAAACCGACTGGTTGTGGGTTCGATCATCATTCAAGGAGATGAAATATTTACTTAAAATTATATTTCCATTTCTTCGTTCTGGTGTCGAGGAAAAGCGCGGCGTTGAATTCTGCCACTCAACACGCAATGCCTCCAGAATTTGGCAAAAAGTGGGGAACGGGGTATATGACTGGCCGGACAAACAGACATTTTGAATCTAATAAGTGTTCCCATTTTCATTTTTGCCATTCGAGTCATTTGTTCATAAGAAGTGACATTTTATTATTATTAAATTTTAATGCCTGTTACAACCTTTTTTATTATTATGATGAAATATTTTCTTGCTATATATTTGTAACAGGCGCTTACCTTTTATTAAAATACCAAGAAATATTTAACTTTTCTTGTTTGTTTATCGGCAACATAAGAGTGAATCTCTACCTTGATCTTCTCCTTTATATTTGGTTCCTATTACATCAAATAAGATAATACTAATTTTAAATTAAAACACGTACGTATATATATTTAATACTATATTTATAAGGAGGATGTTTACAAGTACGAGTATGTAACATATTTGTATCCTGTTGTTTTAGTAGGTAACTTTATTAAAATTATATTATTTTATACCACAAGAGATGCTGCTTGTATACAAATGTTTTCTTATAAAGTACTGATTCCGTCGTGGCGCAGTGGGGCCGTGGCCGACTTATGGGTTTGATTCCCACTAGGTGAATAATTACATTATTTAAGTTGTCTTAATTTTAGAGGCCGTAAACATGACGCGTAAAAATTTACATGTTTATAAGAATATTATATACATTTTAATTTCATTCAACATTTTATAATTGAGTTTGAGTTACTATAACGATATTAAGGAAAAACCGGTTTTAAAACTATATCATAAAACCATTCATTATAATCCGGGTACAGATAATCGAAGCTTTACGCACTAAGCCTGATACTGTCAATAACTCCCCACCCGGTAACAAGACAAAGTCCAAAGTGGTTAACAAGACAAAATATTTAAGGATATTACATCCACATACACGAAAAAAGCTTATATATAGTTATTTTCCCATCATTTATAAATAATACTTTAGGTACTCATTGTGTAAGACAAGGAAAACCATATATTATGTATCGCCACTATTAAAATTCTGGTTCGCGTACATCCTTTATTCTTTACATACGATCTTTAGTTCTCTGCTGCACGCATTGGAAGAAAGTTGTGCTGTGGTCGGCCCGTAACAAATTGATTAGATAAATATATCTAAATATTTAGAAAGTAAGTGCTGAATCTTAAAATCTATAACTTTAAATCTGTTTTACAATATTCTTATGTCATTATTTCTTTGAATGTATTTGATTGCGCTTGTTTAATAACGTAAATGTTGGCGAAAATACCACACTATATAGTAAGTGAACACTTTATTTTCTTTCTTGATACATATTGTATTTAAAATTATGATAAAAACACTGAGATTCTAAGAATTATTATTGGGATCGTAATTTACGCTCTTGCGCACAAAAATTTTAATATAAATAAATGGCTATTATAAACTGTGTGAGCTTAATCTAGTGGTAAACACGTTTATTATGATAACTTAAGGTAATATAAAAACAACTTTTTATGTGATTTTTAGGTGATCGAATAAAATGAAGTTGTTACTGTCAGTTTTCTTCTATATTCTAATCGAAATCAGTGGCGACGAAGATTCTGGATGGTCCTTAGAAGATGATCCTTTGGTTGCTATACACCCATGTAAAGGTTCGACAGACATACAGCTTACATATGAACCTTATAGATCGCCAGAAGAAGAAAATCAATATAGTCTTTGGATACATAAGAAATTTCCCAAAAATACTGTTATTAAAATGAAATTTGATAAAGGTGCCAGCGTTTTTTTGGTGAGTTTGTAATTTTAATACAGTATCTCTGTGATTGATTATGTAATAAGTGAAAAAGATTGTTTATATTTAGAATATCTTAGCCTTTATTAAGAAATGTCTGATTTGAAGCGTTGGTTGCGCAAAAAATATATTTATATTGTAATAAAAATAAATAAATCTTCTTCTGTCTTGCCACAGAAGACAGCAAACCTTGACGATATTACAATCTTTAAATATCTACTATATTTTTGCAGTCAAACCAAAGTGCTGCAAGAATAGATCTTGACAAAAGTGATGAACACGCATTCAAAATAAGATTTTTCAAATCACATGAAGGTATTTGTTTACACGTACAAGGATGTACATTTGGAGTCGTTCCTTACATTAAAAGTGTTAACATAAATACAAAAGAGTACTGTGAAGATCATCTTATGGTAAGCATAAGCAATTTTTTTAGCGAAAATGCAAGAAAACTGACGAAGGTTATTTTTGGAGTCTCAGTGGCTTAATCCTTAAGAGGTGCATCGATCAAATTGTTTGGATGTAAAGCAGAATATTTTCTGATAAAACGTGTAAACATGGGTTTACATGCGCTAGAGTATGTAGAATAGAATTTATAACCACATGATCGCACATATACACAAATGACTCACTTCAGTTTAGTGATGCGTTCTTCCCTAATGTCCGTTAGAATATAAGATATACTTTATTATAATACAGGGTTTTCTGGATTCTTACATCGAAGGTTACAAACTACGAGCTCAAAGTTCTTGTGCTGAACCAAAAATGCAACAAAAAGGCAGTTGCGGAAAACGGCAAAACCTTGTGATACCATTAAGTGTGCAAGGGGAGTCTCAGCGTTATGACTGGCCGTGGCATGTTGCTTTGTTTCGTAAAATGGACCTAACCAACCTCAGCAGATACATATGCGGTGGTACACTTATTTCCAGTTATTATGTTTTGACAGGTAGTTTTAATATTTTTACTTATTATTTTTTAAAATTGTGGCGCAGCAGTGAAATTTTCTTTTTTTTCGTTTCTAGTTGCCCACTGTGTTTTCCAACGTAGATCAGGTGTAATTGCTAATCTATCCGTGGCTCTCGGCAAATATAATTTTCGACGTATGGAACCAGGAACAGAAGAAAAAGAAGTATAAACAATATTTTAGCTCCACGCGGTATCCCCCACACGGAACCTGGGAAACAAGTGTTAAGAAACTTCCATTTCTCACTTTCCGCCAAATTCTTGAGGCATTGCATATTAAATGGCGGAACTCCACACCGCACATTACGTAGTTGCAATAAACCAGTGCAATAAATTAGCAGAATAAATATTACATTACGTCGTGTGGGAATCTAATCTACACCTTGTCGCACTTACAGTCTCACGCGTATGCTCTGCCACCACGACTGGCTATCTGGATTTTTTATTGTTAACCTTTAACTATGGACGTGATTTTTTTATAACACACATATGGACGTTGGGTCTGTCAGACCAGTGTATTTATTGGTCATATTCCGTCTGTTTTTTAAAGGAAGAAGAAAATTTTATGTTTTAGTTTACATGAATACCCTCAAATCAAACAAAATCAATATAAATAAAATCGCTTTTTATTAAACTTTACGCATCACAACGATTTAAGTAACTTAAAGTCACAATTTCAGTCTTTGGCCACTTGGGATGACTCTTAAGAAAATAATACTATAAAAAAAAACAGATAATAAAATAAATAATTTTTTTCACAAAATATAAAGTCTTACAATTAAAAAAAATAAAGAAATTACATCTTATGTTATTAAAATAAAAAATTTGACAACACCTCAAGATAAGGTACTATTGAACATCGATACCAATGGCTTTCAACATTGTAGGCTAACAGGACGATTGCAGTCAACATAAGTATGTGTTGTCTCTCTATATATATCTTTTGAGGGCAAAGTGTACATGTTTTTCAAGAACCCAAAACTATTTTTTTAGCTTCATGTTCAATAAATGATAGATCAGATCGCGAAACGCGAGTCAAAGTCATTCTCAATTCTTAGAGTAGTTTAGTATATGAAACGCGTCTTTTTATTTGATAAAGTGCTATTTTCTTTATAAAATGTCGTCGTCCAATTCTTTTGTTTGATGTTAATTATACAGTACCGATATTTTTGTCCCTGACGTGTTTGGTCGATCATTTTTTCCATTTTATCATAAAAACTAAAAAAATTGAATCTTTTTTAGGTAAATAATATTTATATTTCTAAAATATATAGCACACAATGCAAAATAATATATGATATATAATAATAAATAACATTTGAATACAAATAATACAATAAAAATATTAAAGTATATTTTGTAATATTATAAAAATATATGGTGTTTTGATTTCATTATGTATGGAAAACATGAACGTCGGGTCTGACAGACCCAGGCCCCGTTTAGAAAGTTAAACACTCACGTGTTTTGAACCCAGAGACACAACCACTGCTATCTACTTTCATTTTGTCATTAATACGAAAGATACTGAGCGACTCAGTGGCGGAAGTCACCGAGAAGTGGCTGATTTGTAGAATTCGTAGAACTAGATGGGTCTGTGAGACCCGACGTCCATACTTAAAGGTTAAGCAGCGCAGGTTTCTTCATCGCGAACTATTATTATTTACTTTATCTTACAGATAGAAAAGGTTATATATCATGAAAATTACAATTATAGCACCTTGGATAATGATATTGCTCTGCTCAAAATGAAGACTGAAGCCACGTTCAGTATAAATATTCAACCAGCTTGCTTATGGAATATTAATGCTAATGAAAGGCTTAAATCAAAACCTATAATGGGGACTGTAAGTTCCTTATTCTATCGCTACTATGATGTATTTTACTTGTCACGGCTGTAGCTTTCTAAAGATTTGCTAAGGAAACTTAGTGTTCTAACACTAAGTTCTCCAATATCTGTGCTTCTTAGATAAAATATCTGTTGGATAAGGAAAAACGATTCTTAGTTTCTGACATATCTGACTCATTGAATTGTGAAAATAATTTAAACACCCAGGCTAATTATTTGCAGACTTGTTGCTGTGGTCGGTTTATGTTCTAAATATATTCCGCAAGCTAGTTAGGCGAAACAGGAAAAGGAACATTTATTGTTCGAAGTTTTTTTAGTACGAAATCAATATTATGTATGTTAAGAAAAATATTAATGATTTTACCAAAATCCGTTATGTACATAGGACGTGTTTTAAGCACTTTGTTACTGCTTAAAACACACTTCCCGTGTATTAAAGATTTTTAAATTATACATGATTTTGCGTGGGCTGCCACATTTAAACATCTTGGTAAAAACTTCATCGGCTTTTTCTGGAAAAGTATATTGCATTAATATTTTTAATTTTAATAATTTCAGATAGTTGGTTGGGGTTATAATGACGATAATAATTTTCCAGATAAACTGATTCAAGCAGAAATACCGATGATACCACAGGAAACTTGTATACGAAATAAGCCGTCATTTTATTCCGTTATCTTAAATGACAGGAAATTTTGTGGTGGAATATTAAACGGTTAGTTCAGTAGCGTAGCTAGGGTATTTGCTGCCCGGTGCGGCTTAGGGGACTTGATGTCCTTTAAAATGGTCTAAGGTCTAAAAAAAAAAATGTCTTCTACTCTCACGTAGATCAAGTGTCAGACACTAAAATGTGACATTGGCTACCTTTAAAAAAAAATAATCGTCGACTTTGATGCCCCTTTCCTTTTGATGCCCGGTGCGACCGCACCGCTCGCACCCCCCTAGCTACGCCACTGGGTTAGTTTACTTATTAAGTTTTACTTCAATATTTTTACTTATTTTAACTAATATTGTGGAGCACAACCCAAACTGTGTACGAATTAAACTTTATAATTTTATATATTTTTTAACATTTACAGAAGCGTTAGCCTGTAACGGTGACAGTGGTGGAGGCTTTCATGTTTTCATACCGGACAAGGAAGGTGACAACTCTGGTACTGGCAGTTGGTACATCCGTGGCTTAATTTCAACTGGCGTACCTACTGATAACTTCGAATGTAGTGGTGATCATTATACAGTGTTCACAGATGTTGACAAATATAGAGAATGGATATTTAGCCACATGTGAATAAAAAGAATAAATAAAGACATATTTGGTGTTTTCTTTACACTCTGATAAGTGACCTAATAGACAATTTTTTTTCTTTTAATAAGAAATACTAAGATCTCTTTTGGAGAATAAATATTAAATTTACGTCTTCCGCATTGCCCTATAGTAGTATAATTCATAAGGTAATTGACCTTTACCAATAATATCATTGTTATTAAGTGCAATAAAGAAAATATAATAATATAAAAATAGCTATAGGTATCTAATCGGCCATTTATTTCTTCGCTCTGGTAACGAGGCAAAGCGTAGCATTGAGAACACTCAAAAATTACTGAACCGATCTAAGGCATAGTTCAAGCGGGCGAAGCCGCGGACGGGCCGCTAGTATATATATAAAATCGTATTTCCTTAACCCTCCTACTCTAAGTCATGCGAAAATATTGCTATAAAATGAGTGTTTTAGTAAATTAGCAAGAACTTTAGCCAGTGGCGTAGCTAGGAGGGTGCGAGCGGTGCGGTCGCACCGGCATCAAAAGGAAAAGGTGCATCAAAGTCGACGATCACTCTGTTTTTTCTTTGTTTTTAGACCTTAGACCATTTTAAAGGGCATCAAGTCCCCTAAGCCGCACCGGGCATCAAAAGGAAAGGGGCATCAAAATCGACGATCACTTTGTTTTTTTTAGACCTCATCAAAAGGAAAGGGGCATCAAAGTCACGATCACTTTGTTTTTTTTTACACCTTAGACCATTTTAAAGGGCATCAAGTCCCGTAAGCCGCACCGGGCAGCAAATACCCCAGCTACACCACTGACTTTAGCTATCAATGTTTGGATATTATGTTTAAAATTATAATGTTATTAGCAACCGCCAGCGGCTTCGCCCGCTTGAACTACACAATTATTTATTCAATATACTGAATTACTTTATGTTCTAATATTTCATGTTTGCAGCGCACTTAGTGATTTCTAATATGCACATTTCAATAACTTTGGTACCGTATTAGCGTAATGGTTATAAGAATTTTGAATGGTTTAAAAGAATGCAACCTACATTACCTACTATTTAAGATCGGTTATAAGTATTTTTTTCTAAATACATATATTAACATTTTTTTTAGAGCGTATATTGCAAAATATACGCAAAGATATGGTTAATTTTTTTATTATGGTTAATATTGCAAAGATATGGTTAATTTTTTTTAACTTTTTTTTACTTTCACCATATGTTAAAAAGAAATATAAGTATTAATTTGAATCATTCAAATAATTTACAATTGCATAAACAGACTTAAAGACGAAATAACTGATCTTGACGGGGATTCTAAGGATTCATTCCTGATAGGGCTCTTATTATTTTTATGCAAATTTTCGTTATAGAGCATTATTAATTTAAACAAAAAAAATATTATTCTCATATACTCCCAGTATTCAACATGTTGGGCTTTAACGTTTCTAGTAACTATCAGTTAGTATCGCGATCATACGGAAAGCAAGAGCAAGTTGGTATCAAAGACACTGGGAGTCACCGGCAGAGCGAGACATTACTTTACGTCAAAACACCGCTTGGTAATGTAAAGAGCCCAAGATCGGCCTCATATGAAGTACTGTTCTCATCTCGAGGCATACGCCCCAGTATCATTTGGAACCATATGTTTGCATATAACTTAGAAACATTTGAATCGGTGAGCATCCAATATTCTGTAAAAGGCTTGACACTTTGGTTTGGCCAGCATCCATCATACCAAAAAATCTACTAAATCAGTCATTTTTGCATGATTCGCGATCGGAGACAAAAATTCTACTAAGTAGTTTTAAGCCTCTATTATCGATATATTAATGGACGTAATTCTTAAGTTTTTATATCTTTACAATCAACTTCTCGCTATATCCAGCGCACAGTGGGGTGGGCCGAAGGAATCTAGAGCTAAGATACTCCGTTCCCTATTTTCCGCCGATTTCTGGAGGCATTGCGTATTAAGTGATGGAACTCAACGTCACGTTTTGCCTCCACCCCAGAGCGAAGAAAGGAAAATATAAATTTAAATAAATATTTCATTTCCCCGAGTAGACATAAAACCTACAACCAGTCGCATTTACTATAACACTTTTGTGCTTCCGCACCACGACTGGCCTCTTTATCTTTCTTTTTTCAGCTTCACGCACTGTACTCCGCACAGAGTATAGGCAAAGGCAACCGAGCGTTGAGACACTCCTTTCCCCACTTTCCACTAAATTTTTCGAGGCATTGCGTGCTGGGTGGCCGAAGTTCACGCCTGGCTTTTGAATTGCTGCTAGAGCGAAAAAATAAAAATATTAATGTACAATAATGCATTACCTAGAGTGGAAATCGAACCCACACCCTTGTGCCCCTGCGCCACGAACGCCTATATTTTTCATGTGCAGGTTTCGCTTTTATATCCTTTAGTTATGTGTAGAATATGAAATACATTATATATTTAATAAATGTTATAACTTATATCCCGAAAAACACACCCCTAGGGGTCGAATTTCGAAAAAAAATCTTGTTTCAAAATCCATGTCAAAATCCCATGTAGGGTACCACGTAGACACTAAAATAATTCGTATGTAAAATTTGAGACTTGACCAGCACTTGTAATTACGAAATTGCATATATAATATCAACCCCAAAACTACATGCTTAGGTATCAAATTTAGCAAAATCTCGTCTCGTCTCGTCTATAAGTAACGCTCATGCAAAATTTAAGACTCCTAGCACTTATAGTAACGAAGTTTCATACAAACTATCAACCCTAAAAACAACCCTTTAGGAGTGGAATATTGGAAATTCGCGTCTCCGTGTGTACTTACGTCCTATAAGTAACGTCCATAGAAAATTTGAGACTCCTAGCACTTATAGTAACGAAGTTTTATACAAACTATCAACCCTAAAAACAACCCTTTAGGGGTGGAATATTG
>JAEBDU010013004.1:0-44310 GCA_016802625.1 Heliconius numata
TTTATCTAATAACTAACACATTTTTCTAAAATATTAAATACGTATATTTCACCTTATTTACATACATAAACATACATTTCAAGCATTTTTATGAATGCCACAATATAAACGTATAAAATTTGTAATGCTGCTAAAAGTTTTATAATTTACATTAAATTTAAATCTATTTTTAGATTTTAAGGGCATTATATAAATAAGAAAATCAATTCCATAGATAACAATAAGATAATAAAAAAAAAACAATACTAATACATTTAGGTTTTCACTTGAAATTTAATAACAATAACATAAGAATATTAGTTTAATTGAAAGTAAATTACTTTATAAGGTTTTGTTTTACAAAAAATGTATATATAAGAAGACACAGTAAGTTAGACGTTGGTTAGAATTCGATGTTCATAGTACACCAAGGCATCAGTTAAGATATTAAAGTTACCTAAAAAGACCTAGAAACGTAACAAACCTAAAAAGTGTACTTCTAAATTCTTACATAAAGTGTCTTATTCATTTATGAGCTACCACCATTGATTAAATGTTTTTTATATGCTTAGTAAATAAAAAAAAATTAAGACAATAATTTGGCTTTAATTAAATGTGGTCATCCATAATTAACATGCAATGCCATAGTTTAAAAATATATATATTATTTCATATAACATACCTAAAAGGCTAAAATTAAAATCATGAATGAAAAAATTCAAAAATTAGAAGTAACTAATGTGGAAACCATTATAACTAAAATGATTTAAAATCGCATGTATATGAATATTACATTTGGTACTGTGACATTGCACTGTTAAATAATAAAATTAACGAGTTTTAATTATTCCATTTAAATTAGTTATTTTTTTAAAGAGGAACAATGACTTTTTAAGGAGCAACACTGACATGAGAAAATTTTATGTCTAGTTTTTGTTATCGAGACCTTGCAACATAGTAATTAAATGTTTAAAGAAAGAAGATTTTGAATTAGTTCTTCGTATATTCATTACAGGTATACATTTTTCTTTACCTTTGTGCGAAAATTACATAGTAACTTTTAGACAAGGCAAACAATAACCTATATTTCTTATATTAATCAACGCAAAAGGAAAAAAAATATTAAATAAAAATAGAGAAATGTTTAGAAATAACTTAATCTATGTTAAGTATTTATTATAAAAAAATATTTCTATCTCACTCAAAAAAAAAATACAAACAAAATTGTACTATTATTGTAAGTTTACATTCAAAAACCTAAAACATACTCGTACATTTTATTATGCGACCTCTACTTGTGAAGATAAATATTATATCTTTATTTTTTTTTTAAAAGTAAGGTTTTTAACAAAGAGGCCGCTTTAGGAACATGTGCTATCAAAACATATTTTTTATTAAAATATCAGTTATCAATATAAAAATAAATTATTTAATTACTATATTAAGTAAATATTAATGTTGTACTATTAATTATAGTAAAATGTTGTAGATTACACATTATAATTGTCTAAGTTATATTTGTGCAACTAAACAACATGTTTTACATGTTTCCAATATAAATTGATATAGTATATAAATAAATATTATTTTTTTATAAAAATCATGGAACTACCTATTGAACCAGAATAGCTTTAAGATACAAAATAGACACTATGTTAAAAATTTAACAAATTAAAATACATTTTTTAATACACAATGAAGAGATGATATGTATATTTAGTGTATAAATGAAAAACAGTTTCAATACATAAAAACAATTATCAACAAACATTTTGCAACACAAAAAAAAAACAAAAATACATTCTTTTTTCAAAAAAAAAAATTAAATTCGACAATGCCCGACTAACGCTAAAAATCTAAAACTACCATATCATATTATTTTTATAATTATTAATATAATATAATAATAACAAGACGCACTCGTCTATGCTGCGTTTAGTTTCTACTCAGTGCTTAAATAATACTATACCTGATTAACTGAGATTACTTTCACTTTGGGCAAGTCCTGTGGGTCCGGCCGGTCCAGCTCAACTGCAGCTGTCCTTCTTCCCCGCGGCTTCGTCTTTGTTCGGGTCTAGTTCGGTTTTCGACGAACCCGGTTGGGGGTTGTCTGGATCTGGAATTAATAAAGTAAGAAATGTATCAATAGACATAACAAAAATGTAATTATTTACAGTAAATGGAATGGATGGAATGATATAGCTTTTAGCTTTTTATAATACATCTTTTAACTACAGACATCTTATTGGGGTTATTTTTCAATGGAGAAGCATCCAAAACAATGATTTTTAAATTGTTTGTCTGTTTGTCCGTGCATATACACGCTAATCTCATAAATGGCTTAACAGACATAAATGCAATTTTACTATTCTGTTTTGATAAGCACACCTTAAAATATAGTGTTTGTTTTATTTCAATCAAATCAATAAAATAAATAGTTATATAGTTATAAAATATTTTGTTCAGCTTAATTGCTGTAAAATATAAGCTATTTCAGCTTAGAGTGAATATAATATATTTGTTTAAAATAATAATGTTATTTAAACATGAAAAGATTTGAGATTAATATAAAAAAAATTATATATAATTATTATATAAAAAAGCCATGAGCGAGTGTTTATAATAAAAATATTACAAGGAATATATTCTGTGAACTGAATCTGCGTATTCTATTTGAATATTCTAATAAAAACATCAATATTCTTTTGATATATTGTGAGAAACGATATATATTTTATGCGATAAATATTTTTTATTTTACCTATTATTATTTTAATTTTATATTTTAACTTGTGGGACTTACTCATCTACTCATTACATAGCTTTTACCTACAGTTTTGCTTCCGTCAAAAAACAATAACTAAAAGTTACTCTTAGGTTTATTGGTGCAAAGTGTGATTGTACAACCGACTGGTTGTGGGTTCGATCCCAACTCGAGGAGATGAAATTTCTTCGCTCTGGTGTCGAGCGCGGTATTGAGTTATGCCACTCAGCACGCAATGCTTTCGGAATTCGGCAGAAAGTAGGGACGAAGTGTCTTAACACTAGGTTCCCTCTGCCTACCGTGCTGCGTGCGGGATAAAGCGTGTGACGATAAACGCGACGATTATGGGTTAGATACCCACTAAAAAAAATGCGTTAAGTTCCGCAACTCTACACGTAATGTTTCGAAGTGGGACGGAAAGGGGGGAAAAGGAGTGTCTTGACACGGTGCTCTCTGACGACCTTGCTATTTGCGGAACTTGTGGGACTTACTCATCTACTCATTACATAGCTTTTACCTATAGTTTTGCTTCCGTCAAAAAACAATAACTAAAAGTTACTCTTAGGTTTATTTAAAAAAAAAATACACAAACAGTTGTGTGCGACCGAGGTGACGCGTCTCATTCCTCGATAAATGGGCAATCCAATCCAAAATATGTTTTTTTTAAATTCGATCCCAGTTTAGTAGGTAACCCTTGAGATTAGAATCAACATACAATAAACATACTCTTTAGCTGTTTTTGTTAAATTAATAGTACTCTAGATTGTAAATACAAATAACGAAAAATATTTTCATATCCTATCCTGATTTATTTATATTATTAAAATATAGGTAAACTAGCGGACACGCGCAGCTTCGCTTGCTTATTTAGGGGTGAATTCTAATAAACCACGAAACATGTATTCAATGAAATATTTTGAAGGGTCTAAATTTCAAATTTTATAATAATCGGTGGCGTTTTACAGATTTTTCCATACAAACTTTCAACCCCTTATTTGCACCCTTAGGAGGAGAATCCCTAGAAACCCATGAAATATGTGTTAAATGAAATATTTTTAAGAGTCTAAATTTCAAATTTTATAAGAATTTCAATTTCAATTTTTTTCCATACAAACTTTTAACCCCTATTTCACCCCTTTAGGGTTAAAATTTTTCAAAATCCCTTCTTAGTGGATGTCCAGATTACGAAAGTAAACATCTGACCAAATTTCACGTTTCTACCTTGGGCGGTTACGGCTGTGCGTGCGTCTTACCTCAGTCAGTGAGGACAAGTCCTTTTATATATATAGATAGATGACTGCTGCATTCATCCTTGGCCTACATAAAATTGAACACACTTCAGATTATGCTATCGTATGCAAACAATCGAATATTAGCGCAATACTTATATTGTTTCTTACTATACACACATAACTTGAAGTTCTTTGTGATCAATGAGCTATTTAAAATATACCTAAATGTAAATGTATTCATATAATAAAATAAAACTGTCTTTAAAATTTAATTTTCAATGTTCTTTCATATTAGAACATAACAGTAATTCAGTTGTTAAATTATTGTGTGGTTCAAGCGAGCGATCCTTGTGAGTGGTCCTTGTCCTATGAACAAAATCAAAGCTATAAAAAATAATCATAGAACGTAAAAAAATGCTTAAAGTAAATCAGCTTCACACTGTATCGCGCACCCAGCAGGGTAGGCAAAGGAACCCTAGTGTTAAGACACACCGTTTCCCAATTTCCGCCGAATTCTGGAGGCATTACGTGTTGAGTGGCGGAATGAAAATAAAAAAAACAATTTTCTAGAAATAACGAGAATAATAAAGATAAATAAATAGCAAACAAGAGTGTATTCACAAGCAATAGATTATTATAGTGGATTATCCAATACAATTATATCGATATTATCAATTAGTTCAAATATTTGTTTTATATCCGTTGCAGAGATAAAGTCTATCTATTTATTGTATTACTAGCAACCCGCTCGCGGCTTCAACCGTTTGTATTTCAAAATAATTTAAATATTAAGGGAAGTTTGCCACAATACCATAGTTAAAACTGCATTTAAATCGGTTCAGCAAGTCGACAAACATACATGCAGGTGAAATAATAAAAAAAAATGTTGTTTCAAGTGTTTAGGCCTAGGACATTGAAACATGCTAATGTATAATCCTGAGTGGATAATCGAACTCACAACCATCGAGCTATTAGCACAGTTACGACAACCATTTTTATATTTTTTTTAATTATTTATAAAAGTTAGGCAGCATCAAGCACGTTTGCCACAAAAATACCTATCCACTATAGATTTAAAGCCTCTCATATTGTATGACATAGGAAATGCAGACGCCGGCAATGACTCCCTTTGTCTCGCTGTGCGAATGAAGGATGTCGACACAAAGCATTTTTCCGTGCGGTAGGAACTTCTACCATGTATAGATGACGTGAGCTGTCTTCTCAGTTCTCAGTTCGATGGTAAAAAGGGATAGTGACAATAAGTTTATGAAATTTCAAGGCACCCTTCCAGAAATATATGCGGGAAAATATATATATACAAAATTGAGTGATTTTATACTGGTTATTTTTGTTTGTCATGCAAAAATTATATAAGTATGTATTTTAGTTAATGTAAATAATATATATAAAGTAGGTATATATGTAACATTAGTACATTCACGTTGCATTCCCAGAAAAAAGGGTAGGCGGGGAGAGTTCAGTGTTAAAATATTCCGTTGTCCACTTTACCCCTAATTTTCGAAATAAATTAAAAAAATAATAATTAAAACAAACATAAAAAAAATAGAAAAATGCACTAAAAATACACATTACGTATGCCATTACAACTAAAACAAAGCAAAGAAATGTCGACTTAAAGACAATGGACATTCCTCAATAATGTTATAAAAGATAAATTATATTACCCACTGATGATAAACTAACATACTCGTGGACACCTAGCGATGTCAATACAGAACGTGACGACCATAGATAAATAATAACCGATAAGCTCATCAAAGACGTACGATTGTTGCAATATTAACTCATTTAACTGCATATATTATGTATATAAATAAGTCTAGGCGCTCTGGTGTCGAGCGCACGCAATGCTTCCAGCATAAAGTGGGGAACGAAGTGTCTTACCACTAGGTTCCCTCTGCCTACCCTGCTGTGTGCGGGATAAAGCGTGAAGCTGATTTATATTTATAAGAAACAAGGCCGTTGTGGCGCACGGTTATAGCGTGTGACTATAAACGCGACGATTGTGGGTTCGATACCCACTAAAAAATACGTTAAGTTCCGCCACTCTACACATAATGTTTCGAAGTGGGACGGAAAGGGGGAAAAGGAGTGTCTTGACACTGGTGCTCTCTGACGACCTTGCTATTTGCTATTGGGATACTGTTGAAGCAACAACTATGCATAATGTTTAATACATAATATTGATTCAGGTGAGGCTTACAAAAGTGTATCGAAAAATCGTCACAAAAAAATATTATGGCGAACAAACAAAAGATGCATAACTTAAATAAAGTATTACAACAATTAAATTTGTTGTTTATATTTCAAAAAATTGTCAAAAAATTCCAAAAAGTATTATTCAAAAACAAACGAATGTCAAAATGACATTTCCACAATGCATAGAGTGCATTGACCGTTACGTAGAATGAAATATCTATACTTATAATAAAATCGATGTCTGTACATGGAAGATATATAAGATTTTTTTATTTTATTTTAATTACGTAATACATCCAAAAACCGTGGATTTTTTATTTTTTGTCTGTACGTTTGTTTACTCTAATCTCAGAAATAGCTTTCACGATTTAATAGAAGTTTTGTAATTAGGAAAATTTAGTAGTTTGTTTATATTAATCAGTTTATAAATAAAAATGTTATACCATTTTAAAATCATAATTTTATTATTTTTTAAGGTGTTTGACAAAATTTGCTATAAATAAATTAAATTGATTTGGCGGAAACTTTACTGTTCATTATAAGTATAGATATTGTTTTAAAATAATATTATTATTAGAAAACGAAAATAATACAGGTTAGTAAAATAATAATTATGTAGTTTAAGCGGGCGAAGCCGCGAGCGAGTATCTAGTAGTGAATAAAAATTAGTTATGATATCATCTTGAGAATAAAAAAAAACGTATTCAGTCACCACGACAATATGCATAACTGGATGCGGTCTGACGACTACGAATAACAGTTAATATAAAATTACTTTAAAAATTTCTATAAAGAAAAAGTATAGCACACGAAAGGAACTATTGCCAGACTTCTCGATGTTAGAGCGTCGAGCGTTATGGCAGTTTTAATGCATAAATATCGTTCGTTTCGTCAATATTTATATGTCGATTTAAAATCATAAAAAAAATGTGGACAATAACATTAATTTCTTAATAAATAAACTTATAAAAAATTCTGAATTCATTAGTTAAAACTACAAAATGCGCGAATAAGGTTTTTTTAACAAAATCGATTTCAGCTTTGACTATGACTATTCAGAAAGAGCCATCCATATTAATAATAAATTAAATGTTCGAATTGAAACATTGGAATTTCATATAAATACTTCAATTTTGTTTACATTTCTACATTCGGTCGAAACATATGGCTAGAGTCTAGACATATTTTTTTTTCAGGGACTACGTAGAACTCTTGGAATTTGCAAGGTTTGTAACTTTTAAAAATTGTTGATTGTTATTTTAATCATTTAAGGCAAGTCGTGGCACTGGAGCACAAACGTGCGACTGTAAACTCTAGGATTAAGGGGACCCCACTCAACACAATACCTCCATAATTCGGTGGAAAATGATAGACAGAAGGCCCTTAAAGGGAACGGAGTATCTTAAAACTAGAATCCCAGGTTCCCTCTGCCTACCCTGCTACAAGGTTCGGTAATCCCCTAAAAATGAACCATTAATTAGAGCACATTCGGATGTTAATTTCCATCAACCAGCTCACACGCTGGTGTCGTGAACAGCCATTAACGTTTTAATCAGCTTATTGCCTATTAGCAATCAGATTTGTGTCACCGCACGACGACGTCGAACAGATAACGAATAAACGAACCCCACTCATTGTCGTCATAAATTACGAACGATATTCTCATTATATCAAATTTTACGTAGGAATATAGTATTTACTTATGAAGGAATAAGGGTATTATTCCCTTATAGTTAATGTGTTTATTCAAAGTAATATAGTAGCAAATTGGATTAAGATAAGAGATAGGTTGCTACATGGATGTATTAGAGCGTCTGCTGGAGACGCGCAAACGATTCTATACTATCTAATAATAAAATCGTAAAGGCTTTGTGTCTGTGTGTGGAAGATATATAAAAAAATGATGTTGGTGGCATTTAGTAACGTAATATAAAAATATCTGTTTGTCTGTGCGCTTGTTCGCGCTAATTTTACAAATATCATATGAAGGGCAAAACCTTTTTTGCAAATTCAGGCTTTGCTTAGCTAGAGCCCTTTCATCTTTAATTTGCTAGAGACTTGAATAACAAATTTTGCCCCTCTCTGAAGATTTCATTATGCTAGCTGCCAAATTCAAATTTCATAATTTTAGTTAAACCAGAAGTACCAACCCTATGAATTCATCTCGATATCTCTAAGCGTTCCTGAGATAAAGGGTCAACAGAGTGATCTTATAAGGGTCCATTTTTTCCTTAAAAAGTACGGAACCCTAAAAATATTGTTCAACTAAATTGCTACAATGTTTTATTAAATTTTACTTTTTCAATATAATTCTAGAACGAAAGCCGCGAACGGGTTGCTAGTATGTACCCTAATAAAGGACAGATATTTATAGCTCAAAGCCACTTGGAATTGAGCGTCCTGTCATACGCACGTCGCAATCAAGATTGCCATTGCCGGGGGACTTTAATAAAATAGGGTTTATTCATAGATAGCTTGTCACTTATAATTATATCGTAGGCTTAAGAATGTCAACCTGCTAACACCCTATCGAGCGGATAATCAGGAGAGGTAAAAAAACGTCTCTAAAATAACTAAGAGCAAGTGTGTTTTTTCAGAAGATTTTTACTAATTATACAGTACAGTATAGCAATACTGTATGAAATAAAATAAATGTGAATTTTCTAGTTTTTTTAACACTTTGGAATCGTATTAAAATGTACATAGCGAAAAACAACACAAGAATTTAGTAGATTTACAATCTAGGCCGACGATACGTCTTTAACCACCTTAGAAAGTGAAGATTCTGACACATTGTCCTTGCCTATTAATATTTTTTCAAATAAACGACGCGACGTTTCAAATCCATAAAAATGTGTCCATTTTGTGAGGAATGTTAAAAGAAAACGCAGCACTTTATCTTAGGAACCTGAGGAAGAGAAGGAAAAATATATTCTTGAATCTACGTGATTTTCTAGAAATCGACTACCAGACAGATTCTTACCAGGGGAAGAGTAGAGAAAATGATGTATTACCTGATATGTTAAAAAAAAACGGAGGGAAAAATTCAGTGACGTCAGGTCTGCTACTATCACGCACTGGATACAAACCTTAGGGGGATTATTATATTTATAATATATCCAGTCGGTCGGATTAGACAAAGTAGGGAATTAGGTTCCGCCACAGAGCACGCAACGTGTTTAAATGGGCGGAAAGTGGAAAATGACGTGATGTCCTTCTAGGTTCTTCCTAGGCTGTAGCTTAAAAAATATATAATATTTTAATACAGATACCCACACCCATACCTCATAGCCAGTTGATGGAATTTAGTGTTATGCTTTCACGCCAAAACTACTCAATCGATTATCACGTAAACATGTTCTTAGATGAACAATAATAGACAGGATAGGAACTTTCTTATTATCACTATCTTCCGCATCGTGTAAAAATAAGTTTAGGCGAGCAAAGCTGCGAGTCCTTAGTATTATATAAAGTATTAATAATTATAAGGAAAATCCTAGAATTTATTTACGTCTTGAATAAACATCATCAAATGCCTTTCAAATCCGCATTATGACTTTGGTATCAAAATATCACACGACAGTATGACAGACGATAAATAATGTTAACGCGCACCCGTCCACCGTTACATGGAGACCAAGGCTATGAAAAATGGTAAACACGTCAAACTGTAACCAAATATGTAAAATACCTGTACGTAGGTACGTCACGGCGCAGGGGTGACTCTACTACGATGGTGGTGGGTTCAATCTCCACTCGAGGGAATGAAATATTATTTCATTTCTTCGCTCTGGCACCAAGGTAAAAGCCCGGCGTTGAGTTCCACCACTCAACAAGTAATGCTTCGAAAAATTTGACGGTAAATGGGGAACGGAGGATCTTAACACTAGGTTCCCTCTGCCTACCCTGCTGTATGCGGGATAAAGCGTAAAGCTGATTTCTTTTACCTGTACGTGTAAGCATTTCTGTTTATCCCAACACACTTTAAAATTACCTGATTAAAAAAAATGGATTTAAAACGGTGAATTTTTCACATTTATAGCACAGGTTTTGTTAATTAAGCGATGTCGTGCGTCGCTAACTAACAACTAGCGCTTCAATGTAAATATGTAAACCACAAAATACCCACTTTTTTACAAAAAAAGAAAAAAATATTATTTAAATACATATTTACTAACGATAACTAATATAATATTTAGAAGTCAGAAGATGACCAATGGTTTGTATTTCTATCTGTATATACTTTATCTATATATTGATATAAACACCGATATCGTAATCAATAAAGACGTAAACATTCGTTAAGGTCGTATCGGCAAACATATCACATTAAATACTTATAAAGATATATCTTTTTCTATCTTAGATCTATTTACGTAATAGATATAAGAAATATATATTGTATAAATATACAATTTTCAATTTCTTTCTATATACATTTTTTTTAATTTGTTACACATTTATTATTTTGATTTGGCTCAAAAGTCTTAGTTTCTAGTCAAATGAATAGGGAATCAAAAAAATAGTGACATATTGTACTTGGCACTAATTTAAAGACATTGTTACCATTCTCGTCAAAAGTTCTTTAAATAGTACTAAATTGGTGTTTTCACATTCAACGATTACACATTTTAAAATTACACACTTTACTTCGTTACCAGAGCGAAGAAATTAAAATAATGAATATTTGTTTGCTTCGAGTGGGAATCGAACCCACAACCTGTCGCATTTACATACGCGCGCTTGTGCCCGCGCGCAACGACTGACATTCTGACAGGTACTTATATACAATAGGTTAACGATCTCAATTTTGCTTTTACTTTAATTACAAAAAACAGAAGGCCCGTTATCGGTCAACTAAGCTTATTATATTAGGCGTGGGTATTATCTTTTCTTTTCTACGATCGTTTGACGCAATACCTAGTGCTATCAGCTTAGTAAATTTTATCGTCGTTATAATACTCGTGTTGCCTATCTTGTTAGCGACAAGTGCACAAACGATTTCGTTGACAACCTTTCTATATTTTGCCACTATCATAGTATGATAGAATTCCCTTACGAATTTTCCGGGATTTATTTGTGTATGCTATTCAAAAGTAAATTAAAAAATATTAAAAATTAATATAGACAATAACAAATCATCCTAACATGCGCATGTATCTAAATATTTATGCAAATAATTGCAAAAAAAATGGAAAACCTAACTTATTCGCATCTCATCTAACAGAACGTACAAAAAACAATTTAAAAAAATAGGTTCGTCGTTTAAAAAAATAATAAAATGCTAAATTTACTGGCTTAATTTATTAATCATTATAAAAATCTTTTCTATATCAAACGTATTAATTAAGCCATTTCTTATCAAATTTTAAAATAAATAAATAATCGAACCTGTAGTAGCAAGCTGTTGCAACCTCGACGGCAGATCAGCGGTGGTCATCTCAGCGCCCTGCGGGTGCAGGATGTCGGGCATCGCGTTGCGGCGCCCCGTGCGCCCCGTCTCGAGGAACTCGCGCGGTACCTCCTCGCTATTCCTGTCCTGCATTATTGCCATCATTCTTAGCACTGGAAATGTTTTAATAAATTATTATATAAGAATACTAGCGGACTTCCCGCGGCTTCGCCTGCGTGAACTACGTTATTATTAATTTCTCCATGAGTACCTACGTCCTATAATTGACGTCCATGCAAAATTTGAGACTCCTAGCATTTGTAGTAACGAAGTTTCATACAAACTTTCAACCCCAAAAACAACCCCTTAGAAGTCGAATATTGCTAATTCCCGTGTTAGCGAGCACCTACGTCCTATAAATAACCTCCGTGCAAAATTGAAACTCCTAGCTCTGGTAGGTTCTGAGATTTCGTGATGAGCGAGTGAGTGACCTTTCGATTTTATATACAGGGTGGAATCGTCAGCGCCACTTTAAATGAAACCACAGTTTTAACTACTCTATAAAAGCCTAATATAATTCGGAAAAAAAATAATTCTCAAAAATGAAAAAGTTTTTTTTTCAAACAAAATAAATAATAAAATTATGGTTTTAAAATAAAACGCCATTTGTAAAGTATAAGATAGGCACGCACACACTTACCTGTCAAAGCGGCAACGTCGCATACGTATGTGTGCGTCACACGAAATACAGGTATGGATAAAAATCGTGAAATGAAAAAAAAATCCTATGTGCAAACTGTTGAGGTACCTTGATTATTTTTTCTAATTCTGGGTTTGAAATATTTTATCCTATATGCAGTTTCAGTAAAAGAAGCGCTGCCTCTTCCACCCTGTATATAGATGTGGGTATATATAAAAAAATATATAATATATAAATGTATATTAACGTGGGGAACAAGATATACACAAAGAAAGAAGAAGAAACTTCCAGTTCGAGTATTTTTTGTTGGCGAATATCTCATATTGCGGAAGACTATCCGGAAGGAACCTATTGGCTAATGGCTGTATAACGTCATGCTAATCGTTTCTAAGTAACCTATGGCACTGTTAGACTCCTCTCATTTATTTAACCATGCGGACGAAGCCGTATACAAAATGTTGTTTTAAATATTATATTGATACAAAAAAATATATTTCACCTAAATTAAAAGTAACAAAATCCTCCATTTTCAACGACAACTAAGAAAATCGGTATATAAATTATTAATTAATTAGATTAAATGTGATTGTCTATCTATATAATAACTCAATTATATTTGCCAAGTGATAGGAAGCGTGCAAATCAAACCAGCTAAAACCTTCACCTAAAATTATTTTAATTAATTGATTCTCTTTAGAAAAGCATAAGGGTATTTAATTAAAAAAGATGAAAGGGAGTCGCTAAATTTTTGTAAAGCTAACAACAATTTTTCGGGTAATTTTATGAAAATTATTTGAAGCTTTTTACATCTACAATCTAAACATACACAATATAATATTGATTCAAGAAAAATGGTGTTAAAGCTTTTAACATCAGTCTCGAATATGCGACTGTGCATGATGAACAGAGTGACTGAACCCTGAGTTCCCTGTACCTACCGTGCTATATACGGGATACAATATTTGTGCTAAAAACATTTTCCATTTCCATGACCCAATTTTTAAGTCTACGAAGACGAAGTCGTGAACTAAAGTGGCCATAACGTAAATACGCTCGATCACAATTTTCCATACCCTTTTTTCAGCACGTCAACATACGATAAATAAGATTAACTATATTTATGACAGCCAGTCTCTGAGAAAAAAATCGGTATATTGTGTGAAAAATGGTAGATTTTTGTAATTCTGTTAGTATTGCGTGTTGAGTGGCGGAACTTAACGCAGGGCTTTTGCCTTGGTGTCAGAGCGAAGAAATGAAAATAGGACAGGGTAGGGTATCAAACCCACGACCGTCGCGTTGCAGTAACACCCTTTTACTCCTGCGCCATGACGGCTTCAATTATATTTAGCGATGTTAATCTATTTAATTAATTATTAGTTCACACCAAATGGGTAGAAATACGTCATTTTGTTTTCATACATACTACCTATATGTTATATCTAAACATCGAAACAAAGCCTCTACTAAAAAAAATCCTCAAAAAAATCGGCGATAAATGAGAAACGGAGTGTCTTAACACTAGGTTCCCTTGCCTAACCTACTAAATGCGGGATGCAGTTGGCAACTGATCGAGAAATATTTAGTGACTAAATATGGATAACGTTATAATTTCGAAATTCACTTCAACTAAAAGTGAAACAGTATTACAAATAATCGTTGGTTTTTTTAAGAAAAATCAATAGAAGCTCCGGCACTTGCCTAATTACTTTTCTAATTGCTCAAAGCTTCGTCACAATGTTTGTAAACAGCTATAGTACATACGTATGTGGGAAGTAGGTATAATTGAATTAGGAAAGTAAAATCTTAGGGATTTTAGAAATAGTAATAAATATTTTTATTTTTTATCTTTCTTTAAAGATATTTGTGGCGTAGGGGCACAGCGTGCTACTGTAATCGGGACGGTTGTGAGTTCGATTCCCAGTGTGACAGAATAAAACATTTAATATTTTGATTTCTTCGCTCTGGTAACGCGGTGTCGGGTTCCGCTACTTAACACCGTATGCCTAAAGAATTCGGCGGTAAGTTGGGAACGGAGTGTCTTAACAGTAAGTTCCCATGTTCCCTCTGTCTAACAAACAAAGTAATCAAAAAATTATAGTCTTTTCCAACAATGTTAAAAGCACTATTATGGTTCGAATAAAAAACAAAAATTTAGGTAAGCTATTCGCTATCCAACTTTCGTTTATCTATAAATACAGTGTTGTGGCGGACGTAGTGCCACCGACCTTGTCTTTCTACGTCTATATATTAGAAACGAAAATAATTCAATGCCAAACATTCCATACAAATTAAATTAAAATAAGGTTCGACATTAAAAAATATTATTAATATAACGTAATAATACAACAATAGAATATATAAATATTATAAAAAATCGGATAAGTGCGAGTGGGGCTCGCCCACCAAGGGCTCTATACAAAAATTGGAAACATTGTCTTACATGAACTAGCGGCTTTAACCTATAATTTCCTAAATAACCTATTAATTTTGATTTCCTTTATAGAGACCAAATACGCGTTTTTTGCAATACGTTTGTACCATTTTGTTGACCATATTTTTTTTTTTAGTAAATGTTGGAATACGATTTTTTCAGGAAATCAAGGGACCTGATGTGCATCTTCAGTAAAATAAAGACTCTTGACAGACAGATAAACGAATGGACACAGACACAACAAAGTGATCTTGATCGTGATAAGGGTTCCTTTTTCTTAAGAGGTACAGAACCCTAAAAACAGTTAAGATCCGACAAATTATTTCGACACCGAGCATTTCAGGTCAGCACTAATGGCTATATTTCTTTACCACACGGGGTCACACCCCACCGACATGATTACAATCATGTCTACTTCGGTAATAGCACGTCTATTGAAATCGAAATCGGAATACGCGCACGAAAATATAAATTTATTTTCTTTGCAAAGTTGTTAAAGTACAAAAATGTATATGTATGAATAAAACCAAATAAGCAATAAGGCCTTGGCTAAAACGCTTGTTGTCCAAGAAAGGCGCGGGGTCAAATCCCGTTATGCCCAAAAATTTTATAATATATAGAGAAATATACCTCTATAGTTATATACGGAGGCCAAGCGTAGCGCATGTGCACAAGCGTGACTGTATACGCGACAAGTTGTGGGTTCGAATCCTGCTCAGGGAAATGACATAATATTTAACATTTTCATTTTTCGCTCTGGTGTCAAGGCAAAGTCGTGGCGTTGAGCTCCGCTACTCAACATGCATTGCCTCAATAATTTGACGGAAAGTGGGTAGCGGAGTGTCCCTAGTGTGAACACTAGGCTCCTTTTGCCTACCGTCTTGCATGCGGGACACAGGTGAAGTTGAAAAATATGCATCGATAATATTAATAACAGAGACCATAATGCCGCTATAGACCCATATCTATATTAATAATTATCACCTCATAATACTTATATCCATAAATAAAATATTTTTTAATAAAGAGCACCCTATCCTTTTATCGAAGATCAATCGTCCACCATTGACATTCACATGTTTGTAATAGATCAACAAAAATAGTAACGTTAGTCTGGTCGCTGGAAAAATCAAGTGAAGCCTGATTTAGCCACTGAAGGTTTAAACTTTTTTTAAGTGTCCTTACACTATGTACGTTCAATATACTCCACTAATCATGCAGCAGGAAATCCATGAAGTAAAAACCAACAATAATGGTAATATTTAACTATCTTATCCATACTTTATACTAAATTTAAAAGAAAAACCGAGACTTATTGGCGCTTACCGACGACGGTGAAGCAAGTGAGCATCGTAATTGTTAGAGTATGCCGTGATTGTTATGCTAATGGGCCGCTATTTAAATGCATTAACTAAGTTTCCTTTCACGTCTCAGATAATGGCCGGCGCGGCAATGAGGAATTGACGTAACACTTTTGTATGGAAAGAATTTTAAAAACTAAATTGCTAAACTATAGTTAGTCGTGAACTGTTGAAAAAAAAATATCCCATTGAAAATGGCAGACAGATCAAACCAAACTTCATGCAAGTGTAAAATAACAGCGTGCCTTTTAGATTTCTAGATGGTTCAAACATCAAAATAAGATATATTTAATATTCTGTAATTATTTTATCGTCTAATTTATATTAAGTTTGTCTGTAGTTAATTGATGTATACAAAAAATGTTTTTGATTTAAACTAAATATAATAACATAAAAATTTTGATATTTGAATTCAGTTTATGTACATAAATACATCCAGTATTTATGTATCTGAAGAAGATGGACACAAAACAACAGTAATTCATTTTAATGACTGAATAAAATAATGAATTCTACTAACTCATCATTATCTTTGCATTGCATCACCATTCATATTAATCTTTGCATTGATAAATAAATAAAATTTTATATATATCATGAACCAATACTAAATGTATTAAAAATGTATGTTCTAAATTTCAAATAAAAAATAACATAACATCAATTTTTAGACATTCAGTACTATTTCATATATAAGATATGAAAATACTATGTTACTTAATATGTATATGTTGTGAAATATAATGGCTGTATACCATTTCATTCCAAAGATCTTCCGCTGTGAACCTTGATGCGTCAGGATTATGTCATCACTCAATGTCATGCACCTTAATGTCCTGGATCAATGCAATTTAATGTTAGTAATAAACCTAATATATATGTTGTTATAGTTTAGAGGAAGCATTATAGAATTAAATAAATATTTGAAGACATGTATGAATTTATAGGAAAATTTATGTAAACAAATTATCAAGGTTCATGGTTCCATTTCCAATTTTTATGTTATAATGCAAAAATAAGTTACTAGATGAAAGATTACAATGTCAAAATATATATTCTTTGCTTGTTATTAAAAAGTCATTTAAAATACATATATTTAAAATTTATTTTAAAAGGAAAGATTTGTGAACATTTGTAAAGCATTAAAGTTACAATTTGAATTAAGTTCAAAATATATTATATATTTTTTATATTTCTCAAAGGGATTAAGAGTATACATGGAATCATTAACTTTTAAAATTGTTAATACAAAACATGGACTTTTATTTCACAATTCAAATATTCTTCAACCATACATGTCTTCATTTATTTCAGTATTATTTGCTGGCTACCATTAAATGTTCTAAATTCAATTTCATTATTGTTTTGGTAAAACAAAAGAGATCACTCCAAGGAATCTATTGTTTTGTAACATGAGTATTCAGTTGCTTCAAGATAAAATAACAATTCTAATTACATCAAATATTTGTAAAATGACTTCTATAGCTCCATCAATTTTGCTGATTATTTTCAAAATAAATAAATTAAAAAACAACAAAAATATGTTTCAAATACATTTTTTTTTTAAATAATATCCAGAAATTTAGAAAATTTTCTAAGCATACATCTACAAATTACATGATAAAACTCTATTAACACACTCATATCAAAATGTTATCTTAAATCTATTGAACCTGAAATTACTACAGTTATTGTTTATAAGCTAATAATTGCTTTTCTTCTAGATATGATCTTCATAATTACATTTTCAAATGAATACTTATAATAGGACAATTATGTATATTATTTGTTTCATTCTTAATAAATCTATATTGTTTAGAATGTCACCTTCAAAGTATGTAATAAATATTAAAATAATAACAAAGTATATGTTTTGAATCTGTGAGAGCTAATATAAAACTGGGCGGACCTTAGAATATAACATCAATTATACATGAGGTTTGGGTAAACAAATTTTGTCTGTATTTCATGGGAGTGAGAAAGTAATAAAAATGTAAATCTACTAAGCCATATTAAAATATGATAATAGAGGTGAATAATATAAACAATTTCCATTTATCAATATGAAATACTACTTTAAAAAATTGTGAAATGGTCGCCGCAAATAATACTTCATAGGAAACCAATTAGTGGTGTACCATTCAAGCGCTAATCTATTTTTGCCTCTCAAGCAATTTCAAATCCATAATATAAACAGCGGCGAAGCAGTAGCATGCGAGGCTCCTTTACCTGACCGAGTTTTCACGCGGTGCCCTCTTCGGCGCTTAGGTACGCGCCCGGCGCGCACTCCGCTCATTTTAAACTAACAAAATTTCACTAAACAATTACCATTCATGGAAAACAACAGAATATCTGTGCGGTGTTTTCACAATTTGTACTAATCAGACTATGAAATATATAAATTATAATATTAAAAAAATAATTTATCTATTTTAATAAATAAGCTGGTTTTCACTTTTAGATTATTCACAAAAATCTCAGTTTCACATTGCCGAGACAAAGAGACGTTGAAAGAAAACGCATGACAGATGTAGAATACCGAGCTATGGTAAATTTGACATTGACATACCTAAAACGAAAAGTACATACGGTATACGTAGCGTATACAACAAAATTTACAATGCTACGCCCGTAAGGCATAAAGTAAAAAAATGTGTATCAATAAAAGAATGCTTAAATATAAAATGTATTTTTCTATAATAAGAATAGCAAGCACAAGTTATGATTAATATTATAAAACAATATTTTATTAATAAATGCCCGTATGTGTATTCGAGCGTATTATATAATGTTATGTCAACTGTCATGTAAGTATCACTTGAGCAGCTGATTGGGGAAAATTATTCGAAAACTGTGTTTATTTATGTAACCAACTCTTATAACTTATATCTTATAAAGGTATATTTACTAAAAAATATTGTTTACACATTAACAACATTAAAGTTATTAATTTATTTTAAAAAAAATTACAGATGATTCGGAAAGTTGTGATCGGTTCTGGCCTAGTATCATTGATACCAAGTGTCAGTGCAGCAACTCCAATACAGGAGTCAAAGGATCCAGTACAACCGCCACCTATGAAAGTCTCCGAATTGCCAATATATGAAGCGCCTCATGCAGACTACGGCGAGTATGTAATAAACACTATTATACTAAATAACCTTATTGTGGTTTAATTTTGTTGGCAATCACGTGATAATAATTTATTTTCTATCATACGAAGATCGTCAACACATCATATAAATTAAAAATGATATTTATTCAAATATGAAGTGTTATTTGGTTTATTTTTTTTAGATATTTACAATCAAAGGCAAATGAAGAAAAGAGTAATTACTTACAATCAGCTCTCCTGTCACCAGTAAGAGCTGTGAGAGAGAAAGCAGAAATTGCCTGGGCTCACACAGAATCTGTCAAAAATACAATTCAAGATAATTATTCAGAAGTGAGAGACAGAAGTGACTGTAAGTGATAACTTTTATAAAGTTATTATATAAAAAGAATTTTATTATTGGAAATATTAAGAATTTTTGGACAGTATGTCTATTATCTTTCTCTTTACAGGGATTATTCAATACTTGAGGGAAGAAGAAAACAAACAAACAAGATATGGAGCTGTGGCAATGGGTGGTCTCACTGGATTCATATTTGGCCTTAGAGGAGGTTTTATTAGGGTAAGAATTCAAGTAGTTTTTTTTTTTATTTTACACTTTAATTTATAATTTTAATCACATCACATTTAGTGACAGAATGCTGTCTACTTTACCATAACACAGAAGAGAAAATAATTTAATCTTTCAAGTTAGAATTAAACCATGGTGTTAATCAGATTCTACTCAAATGCAATGCACAGTGGCTTTCAAATTACTATATATAATAATATTATTGTTGTACACCAGCTCACTAGTGGGCAATTCTGGGGCAGACTTAGATGGAAAGGAATATAGGTATATGTTTTTAGCTTCTGCTGTATCCCACATAGCAGAGTAGGCAGAGGAAACTTGTGAACCTAGTATTAAAACTGTCTTTTCCCATAAGAGATTTTCTTTTCCCAGAAGAGTTTCCCATGATAAGAGATTGTCGTTCACCACTTTCCACCGAATTCTTGAGGCATTGTATATTGAGTTTCTGATCTCAACACTTAGCTTTGCTTTGTTACCAGAGCAAAGAAATGAAAATATTAAATATTCCATTGAGAGAATTGGAATTGAACCCACAACCTGATCCATTTTCAGTCAAGCTTGAGCCCCTGTGCCAGAACTATAAATGAACAAAAACTTGTTCATTTATACGTGCACAAACATGCAAGTAAGTGAAGTAACAAATGCATTATAATATATAGAAATAAAAAAGTAAATATATTATTTATTGACCTATGATTTTATTATCTTTTTTTAACTTTATACATTAATTTTAATTTGTGTTATATTCTTTTATATTACAGAGAATATTCTATGCCGGTTTAGGAACAACTGGTATGGGTTACATTTGCTTTCCTGAAGAAACTAAAGAAATAATGAAAGATAATGGTGGCCTTATTAAACAATACATAAATATTGCTTACAACTTCTTATATGGAGGTAATATTATTTATTTTTATAGATAAAGGTGGTTAATTCCTACTTGAGAAAATAAATTAATTTAATTTCTTTGCTCTGGTCAACAAGACTAAAAGAAACAAAGAGTCTGCTGCTCTCGAAAAAATGGCAGAAAGTGAAGAACAGAATGTCTAAAGAGTATGTGCCCTTTACATATACTGCTATGTGTGGGATATATAGTAAATCTAAAAAAAATGATTCAAGAATATATTTTAAAACAATAATTTACTGATTAATTAAGATTTTGGATGACAATTTATTATTTTTTATTTTATTTATTTATGTAGTTAAACCTGGTGATCCACAATTGGAGGTAAAATTTCCTGAGCTGTCTTTTCCGAAAGACTTCTCTGAGTTTGTAGACTTGACAGCATCCTTGGCTTCGTCTGTCAAACAGGCAGTAATGCCACCCCCATCGAAAGATGAAAATCAGAAAGAATAGGTATTTTGGTGACCCAGAGTACAAACACTTGTTTTGCTTGTTTTTTAATTGTGGCAATACTGTATTCTTGCTTGGTTTTTATGAAACTAACAATAATAACCAAAAGCTATGTGCATGTTTTTAGTTTTAGTGTATGTGCTGGTTTACTAATTGTTAATGTTTATATTGAACCCATTAATAATTTATATTAACACACAGTAAGTTTTAGAGATGTTTTTAACTATAAGGCATGACAAGTTTTTGCATGAATCTTTTAAAAAATACAATTCTCATTTTGTTTCTTAAGAACCATACCATAAACATAATATATTAAGGCAATAATTCATATTATATATTTTCATTTTAAGACAAAATTAGTTGAATGGGAAATGGATTTTTAAAATTTTCTTTATATTTATATCAAGTCTGAAACTAGTTGTATCTAAATGTATGACAAATTATTTGTGCTTGCTGTGTTTTTACAGTGCTTATTGAATGTACAATCCTACTTTTTTACTAAATATGCCTACATTTATTTTATACTAAATATATATACATTCAACTATTTAATTATTTAAAAATGTTTTACAGGTTATGAAGAAGAAATAAACCAATAACTTTGTAAGTATTAAAGTTTCCCAAATTTTGATATCATTTTAAAAGACTTAATTTAGGTTTAATTTGACATTAAATTTAAAATCATGATTGTGATTTTTAAATAATAAATATTTAGATTTTCCTCATTGATATTATGTATGTAGCACCCACTAATGTGCGTAAAACATTGCTTAGTAATTAAAAATACTCAAAAATTTAAAATGTTCTGTCAATATTATCTATATTTTGGCAATTACTTGTTTCAGCAAATAAGGAGTGTTAGGAATCAATATTTATTATACTTGCAGCGTAACATATTCTACCACAATGAAGTTAATAAAAAGTATGAAATGAATAAAATGTTTCATTTACAAGTCAATCCTATAAAATAAGAAAATATTATTTTTAGGCAAAAATCATTTCCTCTCTTCTCTTTTTTGTAACAACTGTTCCAGGTTTGTGTTGAGCTTCAGGGTGATTCATGAGCTCAGGAGGACATGTGGATACAGAACTTGCAAGCAATACTTGTTTTAGATCATAATAAATAGCAGAGTCCTCTTTAGTAACAAATGACACAGCTTTACCGGTCTTGCCAGCACGACCGGTACGACCAATTCTGTGTGTATAATCTTCAATTGTCTTCGCCATATCATAATTAATGACCATACTGACGTCTTTGATGTCGATACCACGACCAGCGACATCAGTCGCCACTAGTATATCTTTAGAGCCATTCTTAAGCGAAGCCAGAGCAAAGTCACGCTGTTCCTGACCTTTTCCACCGTGGAGAGTACACGCGTTAAAACTAAGTTTCTCCAAACCTTTCGCGAGCACGTCGGCTCCTTTCTTCTGATTGACGAATATAATAATCGGTGGTTCAACGTTACGCTGTAATATTTCTGTAAGCTTCCTTCGTTTCTCATTCTCGCTTATCATGTATACAACTTGTTCAGTCCTGTCGACCGGTTTACCAACCGATCCTATGTAAACGATCGCTGGTCGACGCAAATAGCTTCGAGCTAACCTTTCCACAGCCGGTGGCATAGTAGCTGTGAACATCACAGTTTGTCTATATTTTTTCTTTGAGTTATAATTTGCAAGTAAAACTGAAGCATCCTCCGCTGCATCTGTATCTGGCTTGATATTAGAGACAGGCATGTATTCTAGAATTTTCTGTACATCAGGCTCGAAACCCATGTCTATCATGCGATCGGCTTCATCCAGGACGACGTATGTGCAGCGGTTAAGAACTAAATATCTGTTCTCTAATACATCAATAAGACGACCAGGTGTCGCAATTACAATTTCACAACCCAATCGAAGCTTAAAACCTTGTTCTTCCCTCGACAAACCTCCCACAACTACTACTGAAGTTATACCCAATGGGATACCAAATTTGTTGGTTTCTTCTTCTATTTGTTGAGCCAACTCACGAGTAGGTGCTAATATAATAGCATATGGGCCTTGGTCTGCATCTTCCATACGTTCACTTTTCGGCAATGACTGAATCCATGTTAATAAAGGAATAAGAAAAGCTAAGGTCTTACCGGAACCAGTTTCGGCCACACCTATGATATCTCTATTTTGTAGTCCAATGGGAATAGCTTGCCTTTGTATAGGCGTAGGACTTTTATATCCAACCTTATTTATTATTTCCATTATATCTTGATGGAAGCTAGCTTCCTTCCATGACCGAATAGGATTTGGTATTTTACCACCTTTTATTGTTATGTTATAATCTTCTCTAAAGATTCGCCAGTCTCTTTCAGTCATTTCATCGTGATCCTTCTCAGACCAATGCCTATCATCCCATTTTTGTTTATCTTCCTTCTTTTTAACCTTTTTAAGCCTTAACTTTTCTTGTTCCTTTTCCAGCTCTGTTCTCCGTTTCTCCAGGAGATTTCCATAAAACTTGCTGTAATCTTTCTTTTGTGATTTAATATCAATGCCAGCAATGTGACCTCTGCCAAAGAATTGAACTTGATGTCTTTCTTTGTATAAAGCATTGTAATCATTTGAAGTGTCCTCAGAAGCATCCCAGTCAAAGACAAATTTCCTATCATTGAGCCGTCTCACTCTACGTTTTTTCTTAACAATACCTAAATAACGAGCCTTAATTGCTTCTTCCTCTCTTTCCTTATCCTTATTTTTATTATACTCTTCATTTTTCTCTTTCTTGTCATCTCTATTGCGATCATTTGCAGACTTCCTCTCTTCATATTTACGTTCTCTTTCCTTTTCTCTTTCACGCTCTCTCTCCCTATCCCTCTCCTCACGATACTTTTTTTCTTCTTCCCTTTTGGATGGCCCAGTTAAATCAATAGTCGTGACAGGAGGTCGTTCAATGTTAGCTCGCATAGCTTCAACTTGTTCACGACGCTTTTCCAAAGCAAGTGCTGCTCTCTGTTCCTTTGTTAAGAAAACTGGTTTACTCCTAGCTTCTTCTTCAGCTTTCTTTTTAGCCAATAATTCTTCCAAAGACAGTGGTTCTCTTTTAACTGGCTTAGGTTGATCTTCTTCCATTTTACTTTCTTCATCTTCTTGTTTGGATTCGTCATCTTTTTTGTTGTATTTGCTTTTATCTTTGTCTTCAGTGCGACGTTCTTTACCGTCTCGTTTTTTAGGACTTCTGGAGCGACCGCGGTCTTTTCTTTGTGGGCTCTTAGAACGTTCCCTCTCCTTCCTGGGACTGCGAGAACGTTGGTCTCTTTCTCTTTTGCTCGGACTTCGCGATCTATCGCGTTCTTTCCGGGGACTTCTTGATCGCTCGCGACGCTTAACTCTGTCCCTATGTGTTTCACGATCATCATTTCGATCTCGCTCACGACGTTCACGAGATCGAGATCTACGTCGTTCTGTACTTCGATCCCTTGCCATTATAAAAACAAAACACTTAATAAATAGATTAACAAATGGATTTATTAATATAATTTAGGTTAAAAACAGATTTTTCATTTACAGATTATTTATAAACTACAACGATAACAACAGACTAGGTATAGGTAATCATAAATTCTAATTGACAGTTTTCTGCACAGAACATAAAGGGTATATTTTGGGTAGTACACAGACATACGTTTTCTGTACTTATTTACTATTTATAATTTCAGGAAAATCAACTAAGTATTTCCTGTACGGTAAGGCCTTTTTATGGTCTATTTTTGTCCAGCTATGCAAGTTTCGTAAAATTTCTAAATACTCCTTGCTTATTAAAAATTTCTGTTCACAGCACAGTTCACGCATATTTTTTTTTCCAATATTGAAAATATTTACATCTCCTAAAAATTATACTTATTATTAACTAGTAAATAATTTTCAAAACCTCAAAATTAAACCCTATATGGAGCTTAGTAGAAGGTATTAAATGAGCAAGCCTTTTAGATACTTGTACCCGTGTACCGTATATTATAATTTATAAAGTATATTTTGTACTTTGTTATTTTGGTTTGATAAAGGACAACACTGTGCTATGCTTATCTTTATCAAACGTTAACGACTGACGTATACAAATTGCGGTATGCTATGTTCCTTGGTTATCGTTTATGTTTATAAATTTGAATATATTTCTGATATATTACAATATTTCTTGATAAATGTAATAAACAATTAAAATTTTATATACAAGTGTGAAATGGAAACCTCTATTAAATTAAAAATAGGATTAACGTCTGCTGTTGCACTTGGTTGTGCTGGTATTACATACTTGGTTCTTAAGAAAACAAGAAAAGAAAGAAACGCAGCTGATGTACTGGATCTACCAATTAAAATTATAACATCAGAAGAAGAATGTGAGGAAGTTGTTTCTAATTTACGCAGGTATTTATATTAAATTTATCACCTCTATGTTTTTATATTGCACAATAAATTTTCTAAGAACGTAACTATAAGTATAAAGATAATTACTTTTATGTAAAATATAGTGGAAAAAATAGAAAATCAAAAAGGACATTGACATTTTAAAAAGTATTTGCTATGTTTGAATAGTTTATGCTGAATATGTTAATATTGCACCATATGTTTATCAGTGCAATTAACAGTCACTACCACTACTACAGGGTAATATATTAACATTCTTTTCATGTATCAGTAGATAGTAGAGAGACCTGTAGTAGAGACATTGAATCAAGACACTCCACATACTAGGTTTTCTTTGCTATACAGGAAAAAACAAAGTTGCAGTATTAAATGGTATAATATATCTTATTTTACTTCAATTTACATAAGGAAAACTCAACCAACATTGCAATTATTCTTATTTTAATAGATAATTATATATATAATTTTTTTTATATTTTAGCCGCTGTGCTGAATATCATGCAATAGGTTTTGACTGTGAGTGGGTAACAATTAATGGAAAGAGATCTCCTGTAGGACTTGTACAACTGTCTACTTTTGATGGATATTGTGGATTATTTAGACTGTGTCAAATAAAATCTGTTCCACAATGCTTAAAAGTAGGTATAATTATTTAATTATTTATAATTTTGTCACTCAGCATGGAGTTCTGTATCAATAAAACTGAAAATATATATAAATGTACTAGTTTAAGTAATCTTACTTATGTTATAATAAATATTCATCTTAAAATTGCAGAATCTTCTACAAGATGAAACTATTTACAAAGTAGGTGTGGCTCCAGCAGATGATGCAAAGTATTTAGCACTTGATTATGATATACATTTAAAGGGTACTTTAGATGTGAGGCATATTGCCATATTATGTGGTCTCGATGCTGGGGGTCTTGCTGCAATGTCAAAATCTTTGCTCAACATCATTCTGGATAAAAGCTGGAGGGTAATTTTTTTTTCTTCTTGCTTCATTTTGTATCACGCACACAACAGGGTACAGGCTAAGCAAAGGGAACCTATTGTTAAGAGACTGCTTTCCCCATTTTCTGCCAAATGTAGTAGGCATTGCGATTTGAGCGACAGAACTTAACACCTTTTTGCCTGGGCACCAATGCAAAGAATTGAAAATATAAAATTTAAAAAAAAATCCTCTCAAACCCACAACCTGTCATACTTTGTGCCTCTGAACCACAACTGTCCTCCAGGGTGATTTGTTATCTCCAGGGGGACGTTATTTGTCTATTATTTTCATTTTCTTGCTCTGGTAGAACAGAGGCGGCTATGGATTCAGACTTTAAATATGCAAAGTCTTGATTTCTCCTGAAAAAAGAGAATAGAGTGTTTTTACTTGGTTCCCTTAAGATAAAGCATTGAATTAGCAGTTATTTTAAAAATTATAGGGATTTATAAGTTTGAAATTTTTTCAATAATACTTTTTTTTAATAAATGTTCTGTTTTTGCTGTACAATGATCTAGTTTGGATACTATTTAATTATTTCTTACAAAACTAAATAGAAATTAAAGTAAAATTAAAAACAGAAAAAACACACACTGAAAAAAAATTATTAAAGGAACTAATTTATTATTTTAATACAAAGATTCGCTGTAGTAATTGGGAGGCCGAAGAACTAACAGACAGGCAAATCAAATATGCAGCAGCCGATGCTCATGTGGCAATAAAGATATTTGTAAAGTTAATCAATTGTTATCACAAGCAAAGGACACCATTTTGGAAATGGACTAACAAAGAAAATGGTCAATGGGATAATTTAAACAGTCTGTGCTGGCAGTATACAGATATTTGCTTTAAGACGAAGACTGTAAAAAAAGATAAATATCATGAGTAAGTTTTTTTCCTTGGTAGGTGAGAAAAGCGTAATGTAAAGATAATTTGTATATTCTTTCTGTCCATTTTAACAGATACCCAATACTGGGTTCACAAATTATATATTTTGTCTAATGAGGCCTAAAATATTTTTAGTAATTATATGCAATACATATGAAGTACCTATCCATTAGATTCTTTAAAACCCTCATCTCTTAAGATTCTTTAAAATATAAAATAGTTAAAATATATGTATAAGAAGACATTATACTTTTTGCCATATTAAAGAACTTGTCTTTTTTTAGCTTCATGCTGTATCCCAAACATAGCAAGGTAGGTAGAGGGAACTTGGGATTCTAGTATTAGCGCTTTACCTCATTATCAGAATGGGAAAATGAAAATATTAAATATTTCATATTGTCATGTGGTTTAAGAACTAATCTAAACAATTAACTTAATATTCCAGATATAAACAAAAAGATGCAAAAGTAAATAAAGATGTGGTTATAGGAAAGAAATTTCAGCCAGTTACTCGGTCAAAACCATTATACCACAACTGCTTTTTGCAAGCCCCCGATGGAGAAGTGTTATGCACTTGTGACAATAAAAAAGCTATATGGTATTATAATTATTTAATTTATATAGGAGCAAGAACAGTCCATTATTAATTCAACATTCTACAACTTATTCTTTATAAAATTTTATTCAACAATTATTTCTGATTTGCTTCTAGGTATGTTGAAAAAGAACTGGCAGATATAGTAAGTGAGGACCCCTTAACCGTTCGTCTCAGGTTTGAACCCGCGGGCCGTTCCGTAGGCGACGTTGGACGGTACTACCAACTTACAAAAGAAAATAAATGTGTGGTATGTGGCGCTGAGGACTCCTATATACGGAAGAATGTAGTTCCTAGAGAGTATAGGAAACATTTTCCAGGTTTGTGTTAATCTATAAATAAATTAATTTTATTAATAAAAAAATTATAATTATCCTCATTTATAATTATATTCAACATTGACCTGTTTAATATAGTCAATTTTTTGTTATATGAATAGAATTACATACATTACATATGCACAAAAGATAAAGATAAATATTTTTTGACTGCAGAAGTAATGAAAGATCACTCATCCCACGACGTAGTACTGCTATGCGTGGCGTGTCACCAGCGCAGCAACATACTGGACCAGGCGGTGCGCGAGCGCCTCGCGCGCGACTGTGCCGCGCCACAGCCGTCGCGGGAATACAGCGAGTACGTAGAGGACGCGGACTGCAGGTGTGTTGCTGTCTCTGTCTCGCTCGCTCTTGATGCTGTCTCTGTCTCACTCCTACCACTGTCTCTGTGTGCAGTTTTCTATGTCTTGCTTACTCTTGAACCTGTCTCTATCTTGCTTACTCATGCCACTGTCTCTATCTCGCTTACTCATGCCACTGTCTCTATCTCGCTTACTCATGCCACTGTCTCTATCTCGCTCACTCTTATTGCTGTCTATCGTGTCTATCTTGCCCTCTCGTGCCGCTGTCTCTGACCTTGGCAGAGATCTCTATCTCGCTTACAATTCAACAATTATTTCTTCTTAATCATTGACATTTGGCTTACTTTATATTCGCATTACCTATTTTGCTAAGTATTCATATTTTTGCTAGCTGTCTCCCACACATATTAGGATAGACAGAGGGAACCAGGGAACCCATTGTTGAGGCACTTTGTTTCCATTTAGACATTTCCGTTCCCCACTTTCTGCTGAATTCTTGAGGCATTGAATGTTGAGTGCTAGAACTCAACGCTACGCGTAATCTCATTGCCACAGCGAGAATATAAAAATATTAAATATACCTATAAATATATTCCCCCGAGTAGGAAACAAACCCATAAAACCTCATAAAAAAAATACAGCTAAACAATTTAATGAAGAAATATTACTTTAATGTACATATTATGTAATTTAAAGGTTTCCCTTTTTTAGAAAAATCCGTAAAGCAGCAAGAGCTCTGTTATATCAATCCAGGAAGCACATTTTACCAGAACCTCGAAGAAAAGAACTTGAGAATATAATTCTACAACATTACCTACAGTATGATGAGATCACCAATGAACTGTTGGAGGAAGCTGCTAATATACAAATTGGGTTAGTAATTTGTTTATAGACTACTCGTATATATTTAAAAATTTTAATTTTTGTAGAAAACTGTTTGATCGTACATGCAATGGTATTAGGTTCAATCTAAACCATCTCAGGGGAATGATTATATTTTACTAAATAGAAAAGGGTACATTAGTGATTTTAAGATCACTACTAAGATTAAGATGATAGTTTGTATTGTGTCCGCAGGTACAATATGGCCGATGTGTAGTGGCCGTATTGTTAAAATAAGCAAACAGCCATTTACAGTTAAGAGTGGCGACGACTCATCTTTGGTACTGTACCTGCAGACACAAGACACTATCAAAACGGTAACATATATAATGTTACCACATGAATGATGACAAATTATTGATGACAAACTATTTAGATATCTTTTTTTTTTCATTTTGTAATTCCTTTTTGTTAAAAAATCAGGTTTTTGTTTTTATAATTACTGTGATTTCTGTCGCACATCACAACATGCTGAAAATGGGCGTAAATTATAAAACTAGAGTGTTTCTTCTCTAGAATTTCTCCTTCCCACCTTATATGCAGGACATGAGCAAAAAAACTTTAAGATGAACATAAAATAAAACTTATATTGTACATTTTTTTGTTTTAGATTCGAGAACACGGACTATGAGCCACACGGTCAAAAGGTGGTTGAATATTACCTTGAAAATAAAGGTCTTCTCAAATTAGAAGAAATGTGGCGACAACACTTTTTAAACTCAATGAATCCTAAGTATATGCCTGAATTGTGGTCGGTTAATCATAATGAAGAAATGTAAATATAATTTCTTTACTATTGGATTTATTCTCTTTTTAATTTATTGTCAACGCACAAAATGCTTATATGGTTTTGTGCCGTCTTTTTTTAACTGTACGCTGTATCAGAGAGAACCTGGGAGCTTAGTGCTGACACTCCTTTCTCATTTAGACACTTCTATTCGGCACTTTCTGCCAAATTATGGAGGGATTACGTGTTGAGTAGCGAAACTCAACATCACCCTTTACTTATACTTTTACGTTACCACACTGAGAATATATTAAATATTTCATTTTCTCGTATGGGAATCGAACCCACAACCTGTTGCGTTTACGTTTGCTCTTGCGACCTACTATGACAACATACAGGAAAAAAATTGTGTTCGTTATAATGTAATTTTGTTTTATTTTTCTTCTTTATTTCAGGTTAAAAATACGACTAAATGAAGGACGATTATCTGAACAAGATAGTAAATTACTTGGTCTATAAATAAATCTTAATATATTGAAAAAGCATTTTAAATAGAGTGGAATATTTTTTATTATATATAAAAATGCATTTATTTACTAAAGCGTTTTATTTTTACCCTATTTTCTAAAGTGACGGTCATTCAACCTGCGCCTTTGACATCCAATCAGATGGAAAATATGAATGTCAGCATGTCAGCTTGGTTGTTCAATTTGTATTTGGATAGATTTCCAAGGAGTTAAACAAAGTGACATGGCAGTGAAAGTAGATAGATGACTTGAGTGTGAATTGCCTGCTGAACGCAGATGATGCAACGCTCATTGCATCATCAGAATGCGAATTGCAGGGATTAGTCACCACTCTGAAAGAATTGTGTGAAAATAATGTCAGGGTAGGGCGAGCCTGGGCGACCCAGGGGCGCCGGATAAAAAGGGCGCCGTAGACGCCCGTTTAGGGCGCAAAGATGTCTCCAAAAAAAAACAAAGTCACCGTCGTCTTTGATATCTAAAAAAAAAAAAACGAAGTCATCGTCATTGAAATATTTATCAACTTTGAAAATAAAATTGCAGAAAACATAGACTTTGAATGCCTAATAAAGAAGAAGTGAAATTTTATTAGTTTTTGTCATTTTTTTTTAAATACATGGTTATTTCGTTGTACTCATTCCCTGTTTTGTATATTATTGAAATGTAGTTAGGGGGCGCCGAAAAAATTTCGCCCAGGGCGCCGGTAGTGCTAAAACCGGCTCTGATGGTAGTAATAATGCAAGCAAGGCAAAGGTTCTGGTTTTTGAAAAAAATGAAGAAAGGATGTGTAAATGGTAAGCTATTAGAACATGTGAATGAAGTAGTATATTTGAGAAGTAAGTTCAGTAGAGAGGGAATATATGAGATGGATATGGAAAGGCATATTGCTGCCGGTAACAGGGTTAACGGCCTTAGCTGCATTGAAGAAACGGCGAAATATCAGCACAGCTGCGCGTATAAAATAAAAATATGCAATTTAAATACCATCCAAACATCTTTACGACGGGACGGGATACTATTTGAGTAAATGTGTTCTGTGATTTGAATTAAAAGCTATGTTCCCTGATTATATTTTCATTAATATTTTAATACTAGCAACATTTTGTCGAAATTAATGTGATAAAAATTATAGTTTAATTAATAAAATAAAAGTGAATTCTATATTTTTTTAAATATAGTATCTATATCATTACAATTTAATAACATTGTTAAATTGTAATGATAGATGCACATATTAATTGATGTCTCTGAATGTGTGTCTTGCATACGGTACAATTTTTTTATATAATACACTACCATCACTCTGTGACTCGTTCGTAGATCTACCCATCACTTAAAATCGTAAAATAAATTAAATTTTGACAAAAAATACAGTCGAATTGATAACCTCCTTTTCTTACAGAAGTCGGTTAAAAAGAAAAACCGGCTTCTAAGAACGAACTAAAAAGTGAAAAATTATTTTACAAAGATTTTACGGTTAAAAAAGAGACTTAAGCTGGCAGCATTGAAATGAATCTGTCATTTGTGAATTGTAATTGTATATAAATAACATTAACAGTTACAATTCAAATTTTGTTTCTTAATTCTTATATTATATGTAATTCTTCCTAATAACAGTTCTTAATCACAAAAATAATAAAAACTCACTAAATATGAAAAATAATAAGAAGCAGTTAAAAATTACTAAAATATTTCGTAAAAGTGGTAAGTAAGTCGTAATGTATCTTTAATTACGAAATCTGCGATCGTTGGCTTTTAATTAAGTATTATATATTAATTAAAAATTAAAAATGAAGTATATTATGTTAATTAATAATTAGATTTTTTGTATAGTTGCAAAGTTGCCTGATGACTGTGTAGAACTAAATGAAGAAGTACAACTTTTAGAACAAAAGTTGAGGGACAAACAAAATGAACTATTTCAGTTTCAAAGACATAGTTATAGAAAGAAAGTATCAAAACCCAAAAAGAAAGACGAATTGCTTATTAGACCACAGGTATTAAATATTATCATGAGAATGTTACAATATTTTTAAAATAGTGGAAATTATATACTTAAAATGTTATTTACAAGTAATTTATGATATTGTATATGATGTAACTATATTTTAATTACTTATATTTTAGAAAATTGTACTTGGTACCTTTGTAACAACCCTAGAACGAAATGTAAAACTATTATCAATGCTAACGGGAGTGGAAGTCCAATCTTATGTTGCAAATGGACATTGTTGTGTAGTGTACCATATGCAGCATAAATCAGAAAACTTAATTAAGCATGGCCTAAGAATTGATATGGAAAGTGGTAATATTTATTTATTTTTACTTAACTTTAATTAATACACTTATAATATTTTCTTTCAATAATTTTCCATGATATTGAATTGATTAAAATTAATTTAGTGATTCTTGTTTTTATACACACTTACTCTTATATACATATTTATAGGTAGTAACATAATATCGAAGTCATCATTACCAATTGGTTTCAATGTAAAGGCTATAATTGAAGATTTTGATAATATAATGATTCCTGAATGTCTTATAGCAATAAGAAAAGGCTTAGTTGCTTACTATAATAGGATAGAGCAGTTCAAAAACTTAACGGTAAAGTAATAAATGTAGTTATCTCTAATTTGTTTTTATTCTTTCTGCCATTACAGAAGAATGGACAGGGAGACTCTCAGTAAGCCATTTTCAGCTTATACAGAGAGATTATTGTGTAATAATACCATAATATTATGCACTGTAGGTAAAAATCAAATCTAAGCTTTTTAAAATGAAACTCTTACTCGATTCATCACATATATTTATTTAGTGTTATCCATATTTGGAAATCCCAATATTTTAAACAATTTGGGTGTTGGGTAGCAACAAAATAGGTAGACCCTTTGCAGTAAGTAGTTTGTGGTCAGCCTGCCAGTGACCATGGACTGTTGCGAAATATTATTTTATTTTATTTTTTTGTAATCGGTTATTTTTAATAACAAAAATTGTGTATAATTATTAATAATATAGTTATTATTTTATTTTACAGAAACTTTTAAACATAGAAGCGGAAACATTCAAATGTTTGGATGGGTCACACATTGAGGTATCATTTTCTATCCAAGACACTACTGAAGAAGAGGATGACGCGTTTAAAGTCACTCTTTTTATGGATTATAGGATATATGATATTAGACCTAAAACATATTATTTTAGGGAAATTGGTAATTATTTTGAATTGAAATTTATTTTTTCAGCTTGAAGCTGCATCCTGCATGTAGTAGGTATAAAAAAAAATTTTTTAGGTTGATGTTGAATTACGCACATAACAGGATAAGAACCTGGGAACCTGGGTTAAGACACTCCGTTCGCCACTTTCCGCCGCATTCTGAAGGCATTGCGTATCGAGTGGCGTAATTCAACACACTGTATTTTGCACACAGCATATTAAGTATAGTGAACCTGGGAACATATTGTTAAAACACAATTCCTCTTCAGACAATTCTGTTCTCCACCTTCCAAATTCAGGAGGTAAGCAAATCCACAACCTGTCATGCTTACAGTCGCACATTATGCCTACCCCACAGCTAGTCTTTCTGCATATATACTTTAATATTTTCTTTCGTCATACAGATTTGCCAGAAGGTGCTCCAGAAGTACTGAAAGAGCAGTGCTCTGTGTTCAAAAGGAAACCTTTACATAAAGCTTTTAAAGAGGCTTTCTTGAATGATGTTGGAACATATAAACTTGTGCGAAAAGTAAGTATAATTTTTTTTAGGGAGAGGGACCTGGGAACCTAGTGTAAAGACAGTTCGATCTCCATTTTCTGCCGAATTATTGTAGAATTCAGGATGAATGGCCGAACTCAAGGCTGCTCTGAAAATATATAAAATGGGAATCGAACCCATACAGTTGCTCGTTGCTCTGGGACCACGACGGAATTGACCTGTATAAACTCTTATATGAATTCTGAACTGTATAAATCTAATATTTATTTATAATATCTCTATTTACAGCTCGACTCTCGTCGTCCAGGAAACGATACCAGAAAACCAAAGAAGTTCAAACCAAATAAACAGAATTATAACAATGATGATACATTTCATCCGGAAGACTGCTCCGACCAGGGCGAAGACGATGTTATAGAGGCATAATGTTATTAGTATTAACTTTTATTACAATTTCTGAATTTAAGTATATAATTTGTTTTTATTTATTTTGTACTTTCATATAATTTTGATCTTCCTTCTATTTACTTATTGAATTTCTTTATTTGTTGTTGGCTTAACCTGTTTACTGTAAAGGAATGGACGTAAATGATTAAATAACACAAATGTTGTGTTATTTAATCATTGTATCATATAAAACTGTAAATACAGCAGTGTTTTTTTTGTTTAATGCACATTTTAAAAAAATGCTATCTTTGGTAAATACCATATTTAGTTAGAATTCATTTAATTTGTAAACAATTTTAAATGTGCTTATTCAGAATAAAAATAAAGAAATAAAGGACAACATTAAATTAATAATTTTTTTCCATAAAAAAAAGAATCTTTACATCATAAAATTTACAATTCCCATTCATTCATTAGATAATTTTATTAAAATTCAATTCATATTAAAAGAAAAACTTTTGTGCGAACAACAATATTAAATAAGAAAAAAGAATAGAAAAAACATATTATTACTTAAACTATATGTTATTAAAATAAAAGCTAATTTGTTGAACACTAGCGCCATCTATTTGAGTATAAAAATAAGAAAAAGTTTCATACATAATGTTCTAGAACTTTCAAAAGATTTTGCGACAAAACATCACAAAAAAATGTTTCTAATAAACATTTTTATTTATTTATTAAACACTTTGAATGTCCCTCTATTTATAGGATTTTTTATATATATTTTTAACTATATATATTATATGAATATGTATAGTATTATATGAAATCATTTCAAATTTGAACACATCTACCGCATGCACTTCTTTTCATAATATTTGTTAGCTTTCAAAATTGAATTTCTAATTAATATTTTTATAACTTTTCGACAACACAATCTCGGTTTTATTTAATAATTTCAATAATGAACTAATTGTCAGTAATATTATAATAAAATTTTAATTTATACATTTTGGAGTTAATTCAAATAATAGAAGAAAATGTTAAATGTGGAAAACAAACCATTTTCTAAGTGTCAGTGTTTCTAAAGCCATTTCGGTTTTTTCTTCTTCAATGTAATATATTTTTTGCGAACATTATTTTAAAGATATCTTTAAATGAACCCTCCATACAAATGATTAGTAGAGGTAGATTGAATTTATTTTCTGATACCTAAATGGTTGTTGAAGCTTGCACAAGACCTAGGAACGTCTAGGTAGACCTAAGGATATCTAGGAAGACCTAGGAGATCTCAAAGTCCCCGATTAGGTAGAGGTTTAACTTTATAAATCCTTACAAGCCAGTGTTCTGTAGTATACGCCTCTTCTAGTACATCTAAGTTGAAATCTTTGTTGCCTATTTCTGCGCCTCGCACGCGGTCGTAGCCTGGTGGTCGACCTAAAATGTTTAATAAATAAAATTTACAAGCATCGCACATATGTAGATAAGTTTTGCATTAATACAATCGTTACTATGTGTTTTTATAGAACATAAAAAATGGAACATAGCTGGATTTGAACCAGCGCCTATCGAAGAGCAAACATGCTGACTACTAAGGTACTCGTTCTCAATTAAGCCCCATCCAAATTCTTATACTTTTATTACAACTTAAAAATAAAATGCCGCCATAATATAGCCATTTCTTAGACTAGCGTGCATAAACGCACAGACAAAAATAAAAAAAAAGAACACGTTATATCAACCACTTACCACCCTCAGTATAGACAAGTCCAAACTTATAATAGCTCATTTTATACATGAGACAGTTCAACAATGTCTGGGAGCCGTGCGCGTCCACGCGGAACTCGCCCGCGCCCGTGTAGTAGTCCGCCTCGCGGATGTGAGCGCCGCGGTCTGTACTTCCGCCGATGCGGACCATCCAGAGGAACTTGTTAATGTCTGTGGATTGTGGTTGTGGAAAAAAGGTTAACAAGAAATGGTTTTTTTTTTGTAGTGTGTAATGGTCTTTTCTTTTATACATCATTCTCTAATTATGACTTGAAATGTTAAAATTTCTTACTCTTTAAACACTAATATACATTTAATAATAAGGCATTTAATAGTAAGGACACAAGGTGTAATTGTAAATTTGACACGAAGGTTGTGGGTTCAATTCCATATCGAGGGAATAAATTATTTTCCTTAACTTGTTCTGGTAATAAGACAAAGAGCAACGTTGAGTTTCCAGTGAGCTACCCAATACTTAAACTTTAAATTTACTTAAACTTTAGCACTCCGTTCTCTCTGACTGCCTTGCTAGGGATACTGTGAAGCTAAGTAAGCACTGAGTCTCTTAACAATAGCTTCCTTCTTCACACATAACTGTTACAGCTCAAAACCAAAAAAAGTTAATTTTTGCTGCCACATCTAATAACTACTATAATAATTTAGTTATTTACGACAATAAAATAAATAATAATATACAAATCTCCACTCACCATCAGAAGAATAACCCACTAACCCACCAAATATAACCAAAACATAATCGACATCCAGCTCCCTCATAATCTCATACGCGTGCTCCTCGCTCGACGCCATGGCCTGGCCCACGCGGGATATGTGAGTGTTGTTCCACGTGTTGTTGTCCACTATGACCGTGCGGTTCGCCATGGCGGTTATCTGATAACCGTAGTCCCACCATGACATTACTTTTGCATCCTGGAATAAATGATAAAAAAAAATAAAGCAATCTTATTTTTCTTTAAACTTTAGATATCATGCATATAGCAGCATAGACAAAGAGTAAGGAAGTAAGGGGAAGAGAAGACAGAGACATTGCGTGTTGAATAGCGGAACTCAACGCCGCGCTTTGGCTTGTTACTAGAGAGAGGAATTTAAAATATTCAATAATTAATTTCTTAGAGTGGGATTCGAATTCATAATCGTTGCGTTTACAATCACATGCTGTAGCCGCATAGTGAGTTGAAGCTAAAAGAAAAAAAAATCTGTAAAACTAAAAAAATAGTGTTATTATTTTTTTACCTCTTTAGTATTCATTTTCAACCAAGTGTAAGCTTCACGGAAGTCATCAAATATTATCCTGGCTCCATCATGAGCTCGAGCCGAGAGCACAATGGAGGGCGACGAATAAGCCTCCGAAGTAACCCACGTACAGTGGAACACGTAGGAGATTAGGAGACAGCTGAGAATGCAAACGAATAGGGCTCCCACCTGTATATGTTATAAATATAAGTTTTTTTTTATCTTTACGCTGTATTCAGCACATGGCAGTGTAAGTAGAGGGAACCCGGAAACCTAGTGTTAAGACACTCCGTTCCGATTAATATACTACAGTTCTCTATTTTCAGCCTAGTTCTGGTAGCATTTAATGTTGAATTGCTCGTTACCTGAGCGAGAATATCAAACACAACAATTAATTGCATTTCAACACTCAAGCGATGCCACAACTAAAAGCTATTAAATAAATAAATTAAACATACTAACCTCAGATCTGAAAACTAAATTATTTTCATGTTTTTTCTTCTTATCATGTTTTTCAACTTTAGGCTCAATATCTTTAACATGTAGACTTAAGAGACTTGAAGCCGCGACCCCCGACACTATACACATGACCGGCGCTAGTACTAACATAAGACGCACCATAACACCCTAAAAATAGGGATAAAAAGGAAAAAAATGTAAATTTTGGAAATATATTAGAGGATATTAGGTTAAAATGTATAATTCTCAGCGATCAAAGTGTAATGGTCACAGCGCAGAATAGATGGAGTGGACTCAACATCTACTCAACACACTCAAAGCTTCTTGTGTCATCATTTGTAAACGAAAAAATAAAAAGAAATATATAATAGTATATAAGTTAATATAAATAACTACTGATGGGGTTTGAACCCACAATCTTCTATATCAGTGCTAGGACCAAACTATAACTATAATTTTACGGGCTAATCGATATATTGAAAAAGAATAAATGTATATATTTTTTTAATAATTAACTAATAACATTTTTTTTTCGTCCGTCCATCGTGGCGCAGTGGCACAAGGGTGTGACTGTAACGAGACGGTTGTGGGTTCGATCCCCACTCGGAGAAGTGAAATATTTATTTACGCTTATATTTCCAATCTCCTACTATTTCTTCCTATGGTGTCGACGCAAAGCGCGGCGTTGAGTTCTGCCATCCAATAGAAAGTGAATACACATCCATACACATATAAAAAACCACATTAACAAAACAAAAACTCACCGCAAAATAAATACTAAGCACACCATACAAAATGATAAATATATTAGCATCAGTCAGTTTAGTGAAACAGAAGTAGAGTCCTGCCGGGAACAGGAATACTAGCACTTGGAGGTCGAAGTAGAAGGACGACCACGATGTGGGCTGATGTTCTGATACAGAGGCTTAAAGGAAGGAGAAAGAAAGATTAGTATTTAAAAAACGGTTAAAATCTTATTAAAAATAATATAACTTTTTCTTTATGCTATATTCTGCACATAGTAGGGTAGGTAGAGGGAATCTGGTAGGATTATAGTTTTAGACATTCAATTTCTATTAAGACACTTTTTGTTCTCCACTTTCTAGCGAATTTTGGATGGATTGTATGATGAATGGTGGAAAATTTTCCCTTTAATCGGTTAAGTCTAGTGTAAGTCTAAGTAATTATTATAATACAATATTGAAGAAAACATACCAATAATAGGGATGTGGTTCTTGGCATATGAGGGGTCCAGCAAAGAGTAAAACCTGCCAGTCCATGGTGAGATTTTACCTAAAAACAAAAAAAAATACCTTGTGAATATTCTAGAAACCATTTTCGTTTTATAATGAAAAAAATGGTGAAGCTTAAGACATCCTAAGACTAAACCTGAACTTTCACTTAAACATTCAAAAACCCTAATTACTAACAAGTATTTTATATACTTCAATTTAATATGAATTTAAGCTAAATAAACACATTTATTAACATAATTATTTTATATTTATATACAAAGTCTTACCAGTAACAGTCAGTATCACAACAGCTGTTCCAAGGGTTGCCAACAAAGTTGTTAATAAAGCTTTGAAAAGTAATTCAAAGTTGGATGGTGACAAATGTTCTCTTAGATACTGGGTGAAGGCATATAATTGACAAAGGCCAAATGTACCTAGAGCCTAAAAACATAAACACATTGAAATACACAAATATCTTTAATAAGATATGCTTTTATTAAGTTCAAACATTTATTAATTTTTTTTTGTAGCAAAATGTTTTCCCCGGTAAGCAGAAAAAATTGAGTGTTCAAACTCTTTATTCTCATATTTGTATAATTCATTCAAATATTTTGTAATTATTAATTTTAAGCAATAATCAACATACTCCTAATATTAAAAATTTGAAATATAGGATATTTTTTTAAACTTTTTCTGTTTTTATTTTACTACTATAAATAAGTACTATTGCAATAAAGGTCATTTTTGTATATGAATAATTTAATTTTTACCGTAAAAGTGTTTATAGTATGTTTTACAACTGTAACATAGTTTGTGTTACAGTTATAAAACTTATGCTAATCTAATAATTAAGTCACACATTTTTTGATAATAAATTGTTATCATACATTTTTTCTGTACTTTTAGATTCAATTGTATTTGGTTCTGTGTTATAAATACATAATTTGTAAATTTACCCAAAACATGTCTCTCAAAAGTGGAAATATGATATATTTGATAAAACAAAACCATGCAAGTCAAAAGTTAATGAAAATACATAAACTGTTCTTTTTCTGTTGAATAAATAAGAAAATGTACTGTATATAAATTTCAATATGTAACAAAAAAATAAATAGTTTAACACTCACCAACATATGTTCAGAGCTCTGCACTGGCTGGAATCCCACAAAAGATATCTGCATAGACAATATTGTACCAACGCAGTACAATGTACTGTATGCTACGTAAACTCTAGCAGAGAAACGACCAAGAAGCATTAGAGCTAATACATGAAGTGGTATTAAGTTGATTAGGAATACGTAACCACCCCATGATGATACCTTAAAATAAAAGAGAATATAAATTTAAGAAATGTTCATTTCAATTAAGAAGAATTTCTTGCACATATTTTACTAACATAAGATTAAGAATTTGACCCATGCCCACCCCAGAATATATTTGTGTTCATCCCAGAAATGGTACTAACAAAAAAAAAACCTTTACTCCAACATATCTGTTCAAAACTAAAGTCCAGGCACCCCTAGTTAAACTAGATACATTTTTTATATTTTTAAAATGTTATTGCACACTTAGCAAAGAGAAATATAAGTTTTCTAAAAAGTGTAAATGTAAATACAACCATAAACATGAGTATTTCTACTTCAAAGGATATGTTACAGCAAGTCTTTGTTAAATTTGTATGAAAGTGCAAAAACAAGGATACAATTGGTTTATACACTTGTGTGAAGCTTTCATCTTCTTGTTCTATGATTGACAGATTGATTATTATAATGTTAAATAAATAATAATCAAAAGTTACGTTTGTACAATCAATAAATAAATTAAAGAAAAGCTTTGTTATTTATGATATAAAATAAAAAGTCTAAAGTAAACTTACCATGTAGAAGTAAGCTAAAGCAGTTAAAGTAGCCCATAAAATAGTTCCAGTGTTTACAGCTTTAATCCAAAAATAGTATGTGAGTAACATACAGAATATGGCAATACCCTCATTATCATAGCTGCCAGCAACTGAACGACTTATGTACCCTGGAACTATTGCTATCATGGCTGCAGCTACGAGACCTGCTCCTTCATCCTACAAAATATAATATCATTAATTTAAATTTAAAAAATGTAGACCATTGTGGCCTAGGGGCACTCCGTCAGAAAGTAAATGCCTCAATGTGGGATCTCTACTAAAATTTGATTTAAGGCAAACAAACAAAATGTATGAAGGAATTGATAGTTATCCAAACATGCAATTATACATTTGTTATCTTAAAATATAAATGATGTAAATATTGATATATTTTATTATACATTTGGAAATATGTTTTTACAGAATTTTGTATAAGTTAAGATTTATTAGTACTTAATTGATAATTAATATTTTAAATATAACATTTATATTGTATGAAAATATATTGCAATGTTTAAATTGTTATATAAAAAAATAAGTAGTAATAATAGTTCATACATAATTTACCTTTAATTCCTTAGTCAATAAATAAGTAACAATAGTAGTAAGTGAAGAGAAGAAAGGAGCAAGGAATACACAGACATTTCTTATATCTATTGTAATATTCAAGAACTGCATGACATTGTACAAGGTAGCTGATGTCACCATCAGGCCAGGGTAAATGGTACCTGGGGAAAAAAGAAACATTATATAAAAGTTCTGCCATCATAGCACATCTGAGTATAAACATGATTGTGGGTTCAATTTTCATTTGGGGTAGTAAATTAATATAATTTTCCTTCTCTAGAAAAGCAAAGTATGGGATTAAGTAATATTTAAAAACAAAATATCTTGAATTCAGGTAGAAAGCAAAGAATAGAGTGTGTTGACATTAGGTTCTCTTTGACGACTGCACTATAGCACATCTAAAAACTATCCAGTAACTATATATAAATAATATAATTTTTGACTTACCACCAATAATACGCCCTAGAGGATACCATGCTCTATCATCAAACCAATTGTGAAATTTATAAAAACCTTCCTCCGTAAGAAATCGTGTTGTTCTGTAGTTGAAATACGGATCAAACTCGTGAATCACGCTTTCGAATCGTAAAACAGAAAATAGACGAGTCGCGAACGCTGAAAAGCAAATATTAGAAATTACATCGATTTTTCACATAATTAATATACGATTGGCTATATTAAATACTCTATCTTTATTAAAAGTTTTATGTTAGCTGGCTAGTCGCCATTCGTTATCGCAGTTGGACCACGTCAGTGCAAAACAAAAATAAAACATTATTTAAATAAAAGGGAGTTTTTATTTACTGTTTCTAGGATTCAAATAAAGCTCATAATCTACATTTATATTACTTTACTTACATAAAATTGCTGCCATTGATAAAACAGCTAACTTTATAAACGTGAGTTGTTTATCAGACGTAAGCTGAGTCAGCTTCGCCTTACTTTGCACCTCCACAGTCATCTTGTTTGATTAATTTTGAAAGGTTTTCTTAAAGCATAAATAATAACACTAAGAAGTAGAATAATTATTCTAAGAAAAATTTCGCCGGCAACCTAACATGAATTTGCCGACCAAGCAACTTGTGTTGCCGTTTTGACGTGACAATTAATTTTTGACAGTTCATAAGCGGCGTGGCATCCAAAGTTACCATTGTAAGAAAAAACAAAAAATTGAATTTATTACTTGCTAATGTAGTACAATATGTGCGAATGGGTCTATTGCTGCCTCCTTACAAGCGTAATTGATAATATGCACAGGTGTATTAAAGTGCACATCAATATAAACCAACAAAATCATGTAAAATTCAATATGTAATGTGATTGACAATTTTTAGGTTTAAAATATGCAAATTCATTAGCTCAATATTAATAATTCAGTCATGTACCATAAGTTCTCTTATTTCTTTATTTAATTACTTATTTGAGGTACTTATTTTAACATCTACTCTACTATATACCTTACAACTTGCTTATTAAAATAAATATATGGTACAGTACCGTACTACCATACGTAATTAAAATTTGATTACACAAAAAAAATATTTTAATAAAATTAATTCAACGTGTTACATGGCATTTTCCCTATTGGAATAAAAAATCAGTTCATTAGCTATTAATTTATTTAAAAAATATATCAGGCAACTGTCATATGGTATTGAAAGATGACAAGTTGACAAGGAGAGCAAAGTTGCTAAAATAAGCTCGTTCAAGATTGCTTTTCTAGTCGTCTTATTACTACATTCACTTCATTGGCTTATTCTTAAAGACTGATTTTTCCAATTTATTATCACGTAATACGTGGGTACTTAATTTAAGTAAAATTTAAATAATTTTTATTGTTAAAAAAGGGTAATATTCATAAAAACAAGCCTTGAACGTTTAATAGTAGTTGGCACCTTCCTTGCTCATGACTAATCGTTTCAAAACTTAAGTTAAAGCTGATAAGTTGGAATAATTATTAAATCATTACATATAGTTCAGTGATACAGTGATTTGAACGTTCAGTGAGTTTTATGTGATGTCTGACGGAGATCCTTCTCTCGAAGAAGATATCCCTAAGCCTTTGTTGGAGAGGCCTGAAGAAAATGTTTTTACGCCTAAGATAGCGACTCCTATATTTGCTGGCACCGTAAAACTTCATCATAAACTGTCAGACGCGGCGGAAACCGAGTCCTTTTTATCGGATGCCCAACGCAATGAACTTGCGCTCGAACAGCTATTCCAGGATGGAGATGGAACATTTTTCGAAGTAAGTGTATAAGTTTTATA
>JAEBDU010013005.1:7395-46374 GCA_016802625.1 Heliconius numata
AAGTTTGAACCAAAGTGATTAAGGGCCTGTTGTGGCGCAGTCTCCAGATTTTGGGTCTGGTCTCAACACTTAGGTTCCCAGATTCCCCCTGCAAGATACAAGATAAAAGTTTAGGAAATATTGCTGCACATTAACTTAATCTAATAGAGACATTCACTTTCCTTAATAACGAAGACATTTGCATCATTTCTCATATATCAAATTGAACCCACACTCATCATGTTACGATACCTACCATTATTAATGACACGACCACACCCACCACAGTGCATTAAGAATACAAAAAACCTTTCCCAACAATAAAGACTATTATAAATGATTGTTCGCTTTATATTCATCTCCGCATCTAGAACAGGTCGTGTGACGTCACACTTACAAACTGCCTTCATACATTACTGCCCATATGAATAATTAAACCATAATTCTTCTGAAATAATACCCGAAATGACCCAGTCCCCGGGATGCTCTAATGAAAGTATGTAGATACGATTTTTAAGGGTCAAAAATTATTTGCGTTGATAGCGACCCTTTTTAGACCTTAACTAAGACAGGGGTTGGATTTTTGTTTTTTGTGGCTTCATAAGTATTATATCTTTTGTAATAATTTTAAGATTTACTTCTTGTTCCAGAAAAATCGATATACTCGTTTAAGTATTAATGAAATATTATAATGTTATATAATAATAATTTTTAAAAAATGTTAAAATTTCTATCCATAGTGAGTATTTATTACCCGAGTCCGCGAGGCAATGGCGGGTATGTATTCACCAGTCAGTGTGTATTCTATTTGTATATACAGGATGGTTTTATAGACACCAAACAACGAAATTAACAATTTTAATCTATTTTTTGACCAATTAAATCTTCCCACAGATCCCTGTGGTTTAGTATTACTTTTGACAAATGTCTATGATATTACAGCTTTTTTATTTATTTTTTTTGCATTTTGATTTTTTTTAGAAATTTAGAGAAATGAAGTTTCTCTTTGGGGAATTTATAAAGCGTTTGAACGCCGAGAGTTGACTCTGAGATCGATCTTGTTCTACGACCATTAATACTTTCGAAATAACAAAGAATGAAACATTAATAACATCTATATAATTAAATAACTAAGCCTTATATAACCAAACTCATTTCATCCAAGATATTTAAAGTGTTCATTATAGCTTAACAAGGGGTACACCAACCCATACCTGTCAGAGTAAGTACCAGTAATTTAACCAGAAGTCCTCTCCGTAGTTACCTCAACGTAATATCCTCGAGGGTGACGAAGGCAATGCTGCATGCTAGACAAATTTTATTACATTCTTGACAATTTCTCAAACAAAATTGAACTTTGTTGCCGATCGTGAGAGGTTTAAAATCGTTTGAGAAAATTTAGATAGCAATACGACTCAATGTGGCATACAAAAAGTTTTGCATAGGGATGGTTTTCAGTGGCAAGGCTGTTTGCAGAGACGGTGAAGTCGATTAAGATAACTTAAAGAGTTGCCAGACCTGTTTTTTTTTAATTTGTAGCAACGATTCGGCTACGAATTTAGTTATTTATTGGAGTTGATTGGGACGGAAAGTGGAGATTCAAGTGTCTTAGCAATATGTTTTCTCTGCTCGTGAACTATAGGCAGAGAAAACATAAATCATATAATATACGAGACACAGTGTCAAGTTATTATTTTTCAAATTAAACCATTGAGCAAAGTCTTTTAACAATTTTGGTGTTAAAAGACTCTTTCTGCCATTTTTATTTCTTATTTTGGATGATAGGTGCTGAGATCCAATGTATCCAATCCGCTTTATCATAATATTTAATATTTAATAAATATAAAATAAATATAATATAAAATATTTAATATATAATGTTAATTTAAGAATCGAACCCACGACCATTATATTATGCAAACACGTAAAATATTATACAGTCAAACATATGCGACATGATGTAATTTATGTCATACTGTGTCTGTATATGATTCTGCTTAGTACAAAAGGAATAATAGTCTTCATTCCAGGAACAGTCACCTTGTTAAGACTGCGAAGGAAATACGTTGTACAATATCTCTATTATATGAAGAAAATATATCTTTGACAGAAACACGTTTTCGAGTTCTCTTCACTTCTGATTTGTTTAAATATATGTGATTTTAGCAATAAAGCCAGCTATTATAAAATAAAATTGAATTCAAGTACGCAGACATAAAATATTGCACTAATTTTCAACTTCATTCTGTATCCCACATGAGTAGAAGGAATATTAGATAAATGCGTTTTGAGCGGCGGAACTCAACGCCGAATGGGAACCGAACCCACAACTATAACAACAAACAAAGTAAACATAATAATGGAAGTATTCCAACATAAATGTCTACTATTTGCATCACCAGTTCCGCTGACGGCTCTCTTCAAAGCGATTTTTATTCGGACAGATGTTCTTCATAACTCAGCTCTGCATGTGCTCCGAATTGTTTTAGATCTAACACTAGGCAAGACTATAAAACTTTATCGATTTTCTGTCCAATGTGTCGCCATAGAGTAATAAAATATACGTGGACCAAACATAAAATGAAAGACCCATCTTCAGCGTTATATCAGGGAACTGTGTCAAAATTGAGGTCTTTAGCTCGAGTGGCTAAATGTGAATTTTTATCGTAAAATCTGTAAGTTTGTTTTTATGTAAAGCTGGTTTTCTTACATATTTAGCGTTAAATTTTATGACAGATTGAGCACGCGGCCATCACGGTGCACTTGGATAACGTCTTGTTCATTGTCCTGTTGTTGTTGTGAAATAATTATTTTCTAGCTATTATCATTTCGCTGCTTAGTAAATAAAGTGAGGCGTTGAGCTCCGTTTTGCCCCGAAAGAAAGAAAATTATCGAAAGAAGTGCTTTACTCTAGGTTCTCTCTGTCCTGCTGTACAAAAAAAAATTCAAAGATACTTTCATTATAAGTATTGAATTTGAAGTACAATATCGTGTTAAAAAAATATATACAATAACTTACAATTATCTTGTGACTCGGAGAAATTTGTTAAAAACATTGAGAAGTTTGCAAATATGTCACCATAATTATAAAGATATCATGAAACAAAATCATGTTTTAGATGTTTGTTTAGATAGTTATAAACAAACATTACACCATACAACTTAGATATATCCTTTGAATTTCTTCAGGTATATAATTTTGTCCCCCTTTGTCGTCTTCCGAGACGAAATTGCACCATTGATTGTCATGTGACTAAACCTAATGCTGTAATCTGCGCGTTCTCTTACAGCACCGTAGTGATTAGTTGTTAGAACAATAGTAAGATACGACGTCGTGGCTCAGGGTGTGACTGTAAACTTGTGGTTGTGGATTCGATTCCCACTCGAGGAAAAGGATAATTGTCATTTCCTTGTTCTGGTTACAAGACAAATTGTGACGATGGATTCTGACACTGACGCATTGACTCGCAAAATTGATTAGCTTTTTTTTGAGGGCCCTAAAAATATAAAAGGCTTTAAAGACATTTATCTATATATATAAAAGGACTTGTCCTCACTGACTGAGGTAAGACGCACGCACAGCCGTAACCGCTGTGCGTAGAAACGTAAAATTTGGACAGATGTTTAGTTTCGTAATCTGGACATCCACTAAGAAGGGATTTTAAAAAATTTTAACCCTAAAGGGGTGAAATAGGGATTGAAAGTTTGTATGGATTTTTTTTTAAATCTGTACCGATTTTTATAAAATTGTAAATTCAGACTCTTAAAAATATTTAATTGAACACATGTTTCACGGTTTTTTAGAATTTACCCCCTAAGGGTGCCAATAAGGGGTTGAAAGTTCCTATGGAAAAATCTATCGCCACCGATTTTTATAAAATTTGAAATTTAGACTTAAAAATATTTCATAGTGTTCTATGAAATATTTTTAAGAGTCGTGTTTCATGGTTTATTAGAATTCACCAAGCAAGCGAAGCTGCGCGCGTCCGCTAGTTTCTTTATATTTTTTGTTGGTAGATAGCTGGGAGACTGTGTTTATATAATACATTTATGGACCAAAAATGTTGTAAAATAAATTAAGTGTATCCACGACTAACGGTGGAAAACATTACTGTTAAATGTAACGAAATGGAGATAAATGCTAAGAAAAAAAAGATAAGGAGTGTTCGGCAAATTAAATTGGAAACTTCACTTGTGTTTTTGCCTAAAACGACTTACTTTTTTTATTTTCAATCCCAATTTCTACTCTAATTTTACTACAGTAAAGTTCATTTTAGAATATAATTTTTCTGTTGATATGTTATATTCTTTTATAGGGAGGAAGGAAAATTTGTGTCGTATCGGGTTTTAATTTCTTCTCGGAAGAATTAATGACTTTGCTTTTGGCTCTTTTCGATTCATACGTTGGAAAGTCTATTGAGTTTGAATGAGAGTATTTGTACAAGCTCCGATATTTGTAAGAAATGAACATCTTCAAATGTCAAATTCTTATGAATCGTTAAGTGCCTTTCATTTTTAAGTGTTATATATATATTCCAGGTATCTAATTCTCAAGGTAGGATATTTTTATATATGTTTTTTTCCTATCTAATAATTAGTATATATCGTGTGGAAAAGAGATATAAATGTAAGTACGAAATTCATGAATAAAAAAATAAAAAATGACACAAACAAAATTGCAGGTCGCAACTAACCGTATGAGAGATTCATTATTCACGCATAATGGCTTTCATTCACAGTACTATTTATTCTTTAACAGCTTTTACCGCTTTTTGGCAAAATTATATACCCTTTTCTAATAAAATATTCAGAAAGTAGGGAATTTCGAGCGATTCACGAGATTTCTCCAAGGACACCGGTTCGAAAGATAATCTGTTTCGAGGTTAGAAGACCAAGTTCATACGGTAATGTAATTTTTCGATGTATGTGTTTTTCTTTTAAGATGTTCAAGGATTTGGACCAACTTTGCAATTACAAGACGCACTAGGCACTTAATAAAACCATTAAGTTTAAAAATGTTCAAAAGATTTTTTGTTAAATCATTAATTAGAAATACTATCAATCTAAAGGTCAATAAAGCTGATCTGCTCTATCCCACGTATTTATTTAAGAGAATATTTTTGGGAGCTTACTAAAGACGTTCTTAAAAATTTACACGCCGATCAGTTTTCAAGAAAATGTATAAATATTTAAATCGTAGCCAGATTTAAATCGTCGCCTTTTATCACCTAATATACAGTTATCCAAGGGACGCTGGTTCAAATATAGTTTCGCTTACAAAATTATACGTTTTCTAAAAAGTACTTTCTTCTAAATATTAATTAACATTAAAATGTTTAAAAAAGTACACTTCTCTATTTGCATCATGACACCTGTCTGTTGAAACGTAAAATAACTAGCAGACCCAATACAAGTGAACAGTTTCAAATAATCAAATTATATTAACCTATCGGGTACACTGTGGTTGATTTAATTTGGATGAAAGGATCAATTTCATTTATTATAAAAGGAACTAAATACTGTAGCAATTATTTGTTACTAACTGAACTGTGTATTTATGAAATAATTGTAGAATATTTAGTTTTTTCTATTAATGGTCTATTCTAGTTGCAGTGGCAAATTATTTTTTTAGTTTCACTATGTATCCTTCATGACAAGCAGATCAGGCAGAGGTCTGTGGTGAGAGGAATCGAGTGTTAAGCCACTCTTTTTGGCCGATTTCCGCCCAATTTTCCAGATATAGTGGAACAATAAAATAAATATAAAATCAACAGATGGAAAATGAAGAACGGAGTGTCTTCAAACTCTAGAAACGCTCTGCATATGAAAGAAACAGAAGCCATAGTTAAATAATCATAATACCTAGCCAGCGAAAATGAACCATCAACCCAAGACAAGGGGCGCCGGAAGTTAGAGTAATATTTGACTAGTCCATATCTAACCGGAAGTCGATTATAGAACGGAAATGGGACGAAGCTGGCAACGGACTGTCGGATTACACGTAAACCGTTTTACGTTAGCCGATCGAGTTAGTGCTGCCGAGCTTTGATGAGACCTGTATTAACTACATTGGGTGTAAATAAATTTAAAATGATTAATCTATTTGGATTTCTCTGTCACTCACCTTACACAACACATGGCCAAGTTGTCATCTATGTAGACCACCAGCCAACTACTAGGTTACTCTTCAAGGTTGAACACGTAATTTGAATATAGAAAACGATACTTTAAAAGCTCTATAATAACCTTAATGGTTAAATAAACGGCAACCTTTCCTGACCCTCTATAATGTTTCCTTAATTTAAAAACGAGACGTCGATAAATCGCTTTAGAAGTAAATTCAAATAAATGAAGGGACGGTCGTTGCTTGGGATATATTTGCTGCTCTTCTAAATACAATTTACAGGAAACTTGCTAGAAACTTGATGTAGGGCAGCCTTCCTTATACCTTTATTTTAACTTTGCGCTGCATGTCGAATATAGCGAGATAAGTAGAGGGTACCTAGTATTTAGGTTCTCCGTTTCCCAACTTCTGCTCAAGTTTCGAAACATTGCGTGCTAACAACTCGCTTTATCATGTTATCTCTTAAAAATCGAACCTACAACCATCGCGTTTACAATCTGATATTGTGTTTATGAAATAAAAAAAAACTCATATTCATTTAACTCCTAAAAGCCCTACATCCTTAATGCGAGCAGGTACTTGTAATTAAAACGACTCGTATTCTTACCACTAATATAAAAGTTAATTAACCTTATTAAATGTTCATTTTCAGTAATGTCACTGGGAATGTGAACAGTAGATGAAATTTACTTCATAAAATAGGTTATGTAAATGCAGGAATATGAGGCTCGTATCAACATCGCCGAAGCGAAAGAGGCCAGGTTGTGTGGAAACATACGGATCTATATACGTGTATAACTTTATATTTACGAATTGAGAGTTAAGACGTTCCTTTCTGCACCTTTAGCCAGCTTCAATACTGCATATTGATTGGTGGAATGCACCTGTAGCTCTTGTGTTACACGGGCTCGTTGCTGGTGGCGATTTCTTACCATCAGGTGATCCGAACACTCATCCATCTTGTCTCTTCTGTTAAAAATAGCTATGGGACCGAAAATATTTTTTTAAATATTAACTGAGATTTTTTCCTAAATGCAGAAAAAATTATGAGATCATTTTAATTTCATACTAGGGATAGCTACCATTATAGTTTTATTATTTTAAAATAATAGAATTGTAACTTTTATATAGAAAAGAGCAACGCAAAAGTTATTCTTGCCACTTCTCTAGTTCAAAATGAATTGTAAAAGTTTATAATAATAAAGAATAATTTCAATTTGTGTATAGTATTTTTCATAACTGCTTGTATATTATAATTTGTTCATGTATAATTTCTTGATATTGCGCTGTCTAAATTGATCTAGGTACTGTAAATGATAGATGGGTAAGACAGAGATTCCTTAATATATTAGTTCATTTGATATTAATCTGCCCATTGAAAACATCGTCAAGTCGTAACTTAGAGGCAGAATTGTAACGCGATGGTTATGGGTTCGATCACCACTCGAGGGAATTATTAATATTATTCATTAATATTTTAATTTCTTCTTTCATGAAAAATTCGGCGGAAAGTGTCTACCCTGCTGTGTGCAGGATACATAAAACTACACCCTTCAAGCAATATTATGATCGTTAAGTTACAATTAAGAAATGCCATATACCGCCTACGCTTTGGTTGTGAGCCCAAATTGTACCCAGGGGTGTACTTATGTACATTCAACATTTGTAGTTAGACGAAACATTCTGTAGGCTTTCGCTAGCAAATATCTCGGCACTGCGCTAAAACTTTAAAAATTAAAATGATTCTTCTTTATAATAATGATATTCTAGCAAATGAGCTGTAGAAGTCGGTTTAAGTATTCCATTACGTGTGGCGTTGAGTTCCGCCATTCGGATAGCGGAAGTGTCGTGACACTAGGTTTTTTAATAGGCCTTGAATATACTATTTTGTTTTTTTAGCTTCAAAAAGCATGTAGCAAGATAGGCTGAGGAAGCCTAGTGTGAACTCAAATAGTATCAAAACGCCGCCGCCCATTAGTACCAAAAATTTACGCAAAAAATATAGACCAGTATGTACCCACTACCATCAAAACACTCATCTCGCGACGTTTCTTGCCAAAGTGCGGTTATAGTCCTCTCAAATTGTGATTTATTCGAGACAAATGTGGAAATAAACTGCCGTCTGTTTTATTTCAGCACTTAATACGAAAGGTTAGAAAATACTTGATGTCTAGGTACAGTAGAGATATAAAATATAAAGTATAAGCAATGTATATAATATATATAATATATTGCTGTGACGAAAGATATAGGTACTACAATTTGAAAATAATTTCTTTAGCATTTTTGTATATATTATTGACTTTTTTTTAAGAAATGTAATCATTTTTAACGAGTAGACTCATAATTAGAATGTTAACTAGAGCAAGGAAATGAACACATTAAATATTTCATTCCCCCGAGTGAGAATCGAACCTACAACCGTCGCGCCATGACAGCCTTATTTCTAATATCACTATTTAATATCAATACATCAAAATCATAACATAGAGGAACAGCTAACGGTCAAACAAATGAATAATAATGGAGACTCATGTCAATACAGATATTACCCTCGCCCTCATTACCCTTACCCTTACCTCTACCCTTACCCCCGATATTTGGGGAACTTACTAAATTATGTACGTAGTTTCACTATTTACTTACGGAACAAAGCTGATTTTCTTAAATAAAATCAATCATATTAATATTGGCGTAAGTTAAGTACTATGACGATTGAATGTTTGACCGAACTTACAATAAAGGTAACGATTTCAATTCCTATGTATTTTTTCGCTTACTAACAAATGAAAGTCAGATTACTTCTTTTTCCACGTTTCGCCCACATTCAAGACATTGAGGGTAGAGTACAGAAAGATTAAAATTGAATCCACAACCATTACATTTACAGGCAGAATAAAATAAGTTTCACTTAATACTTTTGAAGCGATAGTGAATGATCGGTTACATTTACATGGGAAATAATTTTGTTTGATTTGATACGTAAAACCGGAAATTTGGAAATATTTGTAATGTGCAAAATTTGAAGAGTGAATTTATTTTTTATAGTTCCTTCATCTCTACAAAAAACTTGAATAAAAAAGGCATTACAGCCGTTGTGGCGCCGTGGACTAGCATCTGACTGTACACGAGATGGTTGTGGGTTCGATTCCCACTCGAAGGAGTTTACATTTTATTTACATTATTTTTATAAAGTAGTTAAAAAATCTGCGCAAATTGAGTAACGAAGTATCTTATTACTTAGGTCTCTTTACATGCACTGATATGCCCAAAAAAGAGTTAAACTTTGCCTTATATAAAGAAAAACATATTAAATCGCTATAGCTTACAAATTAGAGCACTTCAGTCAATACAAGTTACATAATATAATCCACAGCCGCAAGCGAGGACTCTCGACTGACTATCAAGTACAAGTGTATGTAGATACCCGTGTATAGACACAGCGGTCAACGAGTCATGGCCACTCTGGGATTAGGTTTTTTTTAACATTTTCACAATGTTCACGACAAGAAAATAATGAAAAGAAAAATGTAAAATGAAGGATTCTGCTGGTTCGGGCGTCAGCGCCTAGAGGGAAATCATCAAAATTGATTCTTCATTTTTTTTTCAGCTTTACGCTATATCCCGCACACGGCAGGGTAGGCAGAGGGAACCTAGTGTTAAGACACTCCGATAACAAGTAAATATTAAAATCAACGAGCTAAATACTCTTTTGAAATCTAAATCAATTGTCACACTCATAAATTGCTACAATTCGTAAATTAAACCTTTTAACTCGATCCGTAAAGGCAATTAATTCCCATAAAAATCCATTATCTAAAAATAAATGGCGGACGCCTATAACAAAACATAAATTCTTGAAATAAAAAAAAATAAAACGCCATTGTACTTTATTGAGCGTTTTTTGTTAAAAAGTTGCCTTAATGTCCTCATGAACTTGTTACCACCTTATTACATGTTTATATTGTAAAATTTGTAATTGACTCGTGATTTTAATTGATTTTATTACGTTTTTTGATTATATTATAAAAAATATTTAATGTATGTCATTTTAATTTTAGTTAAGTTATATTTTATTACATTATAAAGGTACCAAAGTACCAAGTTAGTGGAAAAATTTTTGCAATTTAAATAAACTTCTCAAAGTAAATCCGAAGTTTTAAGCGACATGCTGTTTTGAACGTTATAGCAAAATGAATTTTATTCAAGTTGTTCTATACTAGAGGTAGAATTTTATTGGACATTTTTTAGAATAGGTACCAAGAAATAGTAAAATCAATTACAGTAGTAGTTTCTATTAAATTATAGTTTTACGTCTTATGATAAAAATATATTAAGTATTTATTTTGATATTTCGCGTCTTTCACATTCTATGTGATTTAATCACATAAAAGATGTGGTAATCGCCCTGTTCTCCTCTTATCGCTTATGGGTCCTATTGCCAAGCAGTCCACTCATGGCAATGGCACTCATAACAGCAGTTTAACTAGCCAGATTGAAGAAAATATAAATACTGCAAATAATAATAAATATTACAAATAATAAATATTATAAATATAAATTTGACAAAACTCGACTTATTAACGTTCTCAACGCAATGTCTCGTATTTGGACAAAACTTTCCTTCCTTCCTGAATATGGAAGAGTTTAATGCTAAGATCAACTATTTCTAATGTAGTGCAGTTTGCTAACAAAATACACAAAGTAATTGATCTCACGGCCTTTTCTGCCAAATTCACGTGATTTTAAGTCATTGAAAGAATAAATTCTCGCCTTTCTCGCTCATAGCCTACCTTACAGACTCTCTGCCCAACTTTTTGAGGCATCGTTGAGGGGAACTGTACTTTACGCTTTATCTACCAGAGCTGGAAAAAAAGCAATTCACACACTGACGTCAGATATCGTCATCGTTATAACAACACCTATAGAACAGAAGTTTATAACAACATTATACGCGCTACTTATATTCTAAGTAAGTAGATATTATATCACGTTGCATCTTAAACATAGCGTGTCTTAGAACTGCAAACTCTTGTTTGAAACTATGCAGTTTGAAACTTGAAACATCGCACTGAGCTTTACTTTTTAACGATGTCATGGAGAACTATTTGAAAATTTCAAGCTTACAACTTTTCGTTTTGTGTAAACACGTGAGAATTGTGAATAATAGTAAAGAAAATTGAAGAATGGAGTGTCTGAACACCAAGTTCCCTAGGTGTACCCTACTATATATGGATACAGTTCCCGTTAAAATAAATAAAATAAAGAAAATTACAAAATGATGTCATAAAGATATCACCGCACTCATTCACAGACTCACTCACGACTCACAGACGTTAGTTATTGTATAACTGACATTAAACTTACTTATATGTAAATAGTTTCTATCTGTTTAACGTAAGTTAAATATTAATTGACATCTCTGTGAATACCTAATAGTTTTTGTTTTATATTTCATTTTTACTTTACGTTTTAGTCGTAGCAGGGTAGCCAGAGGGATCGGAGCGCCAAACGGTAGTGAAATACGGATCTACAAATAAAAGGGTAAAAGTTTTAAATATAAAATATTTTCAATGAAAATCAAAGAACTTTAAAGTTTGTAGAAGCGAATTTGGCTTAAATAAATAAGGCAGTTGAAAACTCTTCACAACCTGGGACCCTGAACTACTGCAAAATATTTAAAACATCCTGTTTGAGATTTTAAAACCTGAAAAAATACGAGGTTCAGACCATTTTAAATAGCTTTTCCGTTTTGCTTCACGGTTCATTCCGCATCTGGAGTTGACAAAGGAAACTTAATGTTAAAATATATCTTTCCGCGTGGATTGTACAATTTTCGGCTCGTTGTGGCAGAACTCAACACTGCGCTTTATCTTGTTACGAGACCGAGAAAATGAAAATAATTAATTCCTTCAAATGGAAATCGAAACCACAAACATCATGATTACAGTCAAACATTGTCCCACTGCTGTGCCACCATGCTCTATATATAATTAAAAATATTTATTTTAATAAAACAAATACTATTAAGACATATTGTCTTCTTTATAGGAAGTTTTAAAAGGAAAAATTCTCATTCAAATTTTACGATTTTTCAAATGAAACATAAAGCTGAGTCAATTCGAGCGCTCGTCGTTTGTTTAAAAAGTGTATTGTGAACGTGAAAGAAAACTTTTAATTTCCTGTCCTAAGGTGAGAAAGAAATACAATTTGTATTTATAATATTTTTGAAACGAAAACAAGCTTTGCTCAGCGTATTTTAGCTTTGGCCTCAATATTTAATTTTATTATAACGTTTGAAAAAAAACTGACACTATATACAACACTATATTATTAATGTGAAGGTTTGTGAGAGACGATTTGTGTAAGCTTTTCACACAATTCCTTGCAAACTGAAATAAAATTATCAAAACTGGAAGAACAATCTCTCACTTTAATACCACTAACTGCTATTTGCAACTTCACTTGGCAGTGCTCTCAGCTACTAATGCACCTCACATTAAAGTTCTAAAGCTACTTTATAAAACAATTTTATTACCGTTTATAAACATAGTAAAAAACTATGGAAAATGAGAAAATTACAATATAAACGAAGAATGTGTTTCCAAATTCAAGAATTTCATGAAACAATCGTAACGCAGTCTGTAATCGCAATGGTTACGGGTTCAATGCCCATTCGAGAAAATTGAATATTTTTAATTTGCTGCTCTTGTAACAAAACAAACAAGAGTCCCCCACCCAACGAGCAATGTCACAACAATTGTATGTTGGGTGTTGAAACGAGTGTTTTATCACTTAAAGTTCCTCTACGCACCCTGCTATTTGCGGGATAAAGCGTTAGGCTATACATACTCCACAAAATCTAGCAACAAATGAACATACAAAATATTAATCATTCGGAATACCTTTCGCTTCAACAAGAATAAATGACACAACATTAACTTAAGTATTTCCGACAAAATTAATACAGTTATTTGGTGAGCCATATTAATTTTGTACGTTTGTTGTCTCAATATCTCTATACATGCGAGTCACGCGCCCTTTTGGTTGGGATGAGGGATCGCTGCCCTTAACGTAGATAGTAAGTAAGTATGGAGTAATACCGTTATATTTTAGACCAAGTTCAGACGACAAGCATTTTTGTATAGTGTTCACATGACACGCGCTTGTCAGATGAAAGTAAAAAAAACTACACGCATATCAAAAAATTTAAGTTAAAAAAACCAATAATTTGCCATACCATATTAATTTCCAATATTTGAAGAGTCTACATGCAGGTCACGCGCCCCGGTCCTCCCGCTCCCGCTGACGGATCGCCGCCCGCACTGAGCCGAGATAAGCTCCGTGTATGAGATATGTTGCTCATATTATCGCCATTTCTTTTGTCTGGTACCTACCGAGTAGGTATAACTTGCTGATGGTACAATATGTTTGTTTCTTCCCAATTTCTAGTTATATATTCAATGTTTTTGTAGTTAGATTTCATTTAAAATTGAAATTCAAAATGCTAAAAATAATCTATACTAATATAATAAAGCGGAAGAGTTTGTTTGTTTGTTTGTTTGAACGCTAAGATCTCTGGATCTACTGGTCCGGTTTACATTGTTTTTGTTTTGTATGAAAGCTGCATTCTTCAGAAGTGCTATAGGCTATATAACATTACATTACACATATAAACTAATATATTTTAAAGTACTTTCCAATTTGACATGCAATTTATTCTGCCATGTTAATAACAACCGTCGTTGCTACGCGACCGCTACCGCGACATTTTGATATTATGGACGTAACATAACATAAGGAGATGTCACTGATTCGAAATGACCTAGCCTTCGGGCGGCATAGTATGAGTATGACCGACGCGAAAATATTCTTATAGTTCAAGCAGGCGTAGCCGCGTCCGGGTCCACTAGTAATTAAATAATTTCATGTTGTAAAGATAAATGTATTATAATATATACAGTAAATGCGCTAAAATCAAAAACCAAATACTAGTCATTAATAGTCATAGTCACCAACCACATGAAGATATGAATTAATTTTTATTTACCCTCTCTGGTAAGACTCAGAACGGCGTTGAGTTCCACGAATCCACACGCAATGTACTCAATTAGGTGACAAAAGACGATATAACATTAATTTCTTTCCACTTACACCACTAAATCAATTTTATTCTGCCTTTAATTTAGCAAACTTCCAATGCAAAAAACCAGCAAAAGGTATCTAAAATACACAAAAAAATACCCACAAAATTTATCACAGAACAATGTAAGTGTATCTTCAAGATATAAAATTCATATTTGAACATCTGGCGCCGCCTCAATATCTTAGGAAGCGGGTTCCTAACCAAAACGTGTGTTTTTTCCTTTTCAATTTGTCGGGGCGTGCTCCAACCGTTGTATTTATTATTATTTGTTTTCAATTGCAAAGTAATCTACGGTCTCCAGCTGGCTGCCCGCAGATGAGTTGGCGGTGCAGGTGGTGGTGGCGTGGTGAAGCTAAATATTAAAGAGGACGCGAATCTTCTGTTGTGTCTGTGCTTTTGTGTTCGTGATTTTTATCGGCGTGATTGTCTCTGTCTCTGACGTCAACCTTTAATGGTTGTCACTTACATTTTGGTGTAAATTCTAATTTTCGTTTTGTAACAAGACAATCTTAGAAACCGAGTAGTAAAAATACTAAAAATAAAAAGAGGAATTAAAAAACTATACATATTTAAATATTTCTTATAAAACATAAAAAATTGAACGTAGCTGGATTTGAGCTCACGCCTCTTCGACGATTTTCAAGAGCACGGCTTCAAATACTAATTTTCTTAAAAAAATTTTTCTTTCCTAAGTGTGGAAATAACATTTTAAAAAATGTATAAAATAATTTACATTATTTATTTTTAAACTTTTATGAATATATAAACAAATTTTAGGACGAGTTGAATTGAATGATTTAACATAGCAGAGTATAACTTGTAAAAAAATAATATAGAATTACTCAAGAAAGAGCTCTCAAATTTCATATAACAATATCAAAGAAATATCGGACCCGTGAAGAGGTGTCTAGTGTTCGTAACTTTCCTCAGAGCTAGCACAAGAGGGGGCTCCAAGCAGGCTCCAAGCAGGACGGTAATTTAAAAGTTATCACACTTTGTGACTCAAAGCTTTATTAGAAACTAGAGAATATTGCTCCACTTAGTTCACTTTTTTCTTATATAAATTATTTAAAGTATTTATAAATAATTTTGTAACAAAAAAATAATGATTTGTCACTAATGAAAATGTAATATATAGATAGAGAATCTTTTTTGTTGTATTCCTAGCGGGGTAACCAGAGCAATCGAAACTCACAACGCTACGGTCTCTGCATACCTCTTGATATTTGCTATTAATAGATAGATATTAGAGTGCCATCTGATATTTGCTATGAATATAGGTTTCTAAACTACCTATATAATCTATTTCTATCTATATAATCATCTAAAATTTAGTTTTTCATTTCAGGTACCTAGGACAGGCAGGTAGGTCCTTTCTGTGTCCTTTGTACTATGACACGTTGGCACAGTAAGTAGTGCTCAACTAGCACAGTCGAAACGCCATGAACAAAGAATAGAGTAAAACATATATGATATTTATTTTATTGAAAATTGAAGTACAATCCTTACAAAAATCATTATTGACAAAAACTCTCCAGCACTAGCTAGCAAATTACTGCTGAGGAAGACAAGTAAGCCAGAAAACGTATAATAATTTTAATAAAAATACCTTTAAGCTCCTTGTAATTTCCCGATAGTTCCTTGTTGAAATGTCATCGGTCGAGCGTTGGGATTTATAACTCACGTAAAACTAGAAATTTGCACTGACTAATGACAAAACTGTCTATTTTCTTTAATATTTCAATCTTTTATAATCCTTGCAGATGTTAAAGTAAACGTTAAAGTAGAATTTGATCGTTCCTTTGTACTAGTTTTATTATTGTAGATCAATTCTCATTGACAGGAACGTGACTTATAAAAGTTGACAAAACTATGCACCTATGCATTTTGTACGAAATGAATTAAAAATATAAATTTGTAATGGTTTTTTTTCTGTCATATACTCATAAATTTTAATTTCTTGGCTTTTTTCCTTCTTTCTCACTCCGTTGAATTTCACATAGAAAAAACGATGCTTAAACGTATATTTTGTTTTTGTGTCGAATTGGAAGTCATTGTAAGTGATCACCGCCGCCCACGACCCAAGTAAGACAAGAGGCCATAGATGAGTTGCCGGCCTCTGTGTTCTAAGAGAATTTAAAATAATAAAAATCGCGTGAAGCTATATACAGGGTGGAATTGTCAGCGCCACTTTAAATGAAACCACAGTTTTAACTACTCTATAAAAGCCTAATATAATTCGGAAAAAAAATAATTCTCAAAAATAAAAAAGTTTTTTTTTCAAACAAAATAAATAATAAAATTATCGTTTTAAAATAAAACGCCATTTGTAAAGTATAACATAGGCACGCACACACTTACCTGTCAAAGCGGCAATGTCGCTTACGTATGTGTGCGTGACACGAAATACAGGTATGGATAAAAATCGTGAAATGAAAAAAAAATCCTACGTCCAAACCGTTGAGGTACCTTGATTATTTTTTTTAATTCTGGGTTTGAAATATTTTACCCTTTATGCAGTTTCAGTAAAAGAAGCGCTGCCTCTTCCACCCTGTATACATTTCAAAATAATAAATGTAGAATAACTTTGAATAAAGTGAACGTTGCTATTCGAGCGTAATGAAGCACATCCCAAGTTACCCATCGGAGTTTCGACGAAATTTCCCATATCAATATTCGTGAGTAGCTCTGGCTACTATTAAAATAGCATGCATTTAATAAAACTATATTTAGATGATATATTGCATATTATTTTGTTATTAAAATACGATTGGTTTCAGTATGGTATTCCGAGTTCTTTACTAACAGAGAATATCTAGTGTCAAGACACCAAAAACGCCACATTTTTAGCAAACATTACTTAGTGTTAAGACATTCCTTATTACCATTGCATTCCGGAAATCAACGCCACGTTTTGTTTTACTACCAAAGCGAAGAAATAAAAACAATCTTTTCTCCAAGTGAAAATCTAACTCGCACCTGAAACATTTACAGTCAGACGCAGTGGCGCTGCGCCACAACGGACTCAATTAAGGCCCCTTGAAAATGCGCATCAACGTTCACCTGTAGTGTTCCAGCTTCTCTCCTTACCTAACTAAATTTGTAAATAATGTACTTATGCCAAGTTTAACTTTTTTTTCTACATAATAAAATAAAAAATCATTCTGCAAATAAATAAATACAAACAAATTATTTCACAGAAAAAGAACTTACGTTAGGTTGACATTTTATACAGCCATCCTATTATATCATTCATTCCACTGCGCCACAAAGGTTTTATTTACAGTATTTTTAGTAAATTTTTCGTGAAAAATACACAATTTCAATATAGACAAAACAATACCGAGACGCTATCTCGCGTACGTTGGCGGCTTCCTACAAATTTAGAGGAAACACCTGCTAAAAACAATTTTCCGGTACGCAGGACGCTCACTTTTATATGTATACGTAAGTATATTATATTTTTGTATTTTACAAATGAAACAATGAAATTGTAAGTTTTTTCTATTTTTAGTTATTTGACATTACGGGATGAGAAACGGAACTCAACGCTGCGCTTTGTATTTAGTACAGTATTACAGTGAGACACAGTGCCGCAGCACCACGATAGTTTGACGATATCGTTACATAAAGTGAGTTAATTAAATACTGCACTATAAAAATACAAACACAATTGCGCAGTAAGAAATTATCCTACTGCCTGCCTGCCTGCTGTAACAGCGAGCGAAGCTAAAAAATAATTATAATATTTTAAATTTCTTAAGCTTTCACATAGCTTATATAGTTTTACGATGACTGGTGTCTACTGAAGTTAGAATTATTGTAATTTTGTGATCATTTCTTCGTTCTAATTGTTATGGGCGATATTAGCGTTTGGGCGGTCTTCCAAATTGGCGAAGTGCTTTATCGCCTGCAATCGACGCCATTTTGCATTTCCTACTTGGCGTGATTATACATAGTTTGGTTAGATAATCCTGTAAAAGCTTCTCTCTAATCGCCACTGCTGTGCGCTCCATATATAATAATACATGTATAAGTTATACAGTTTTCTGTAAAATAGATTTTTATTGACAAAGCCTAGATTTAAATTCCGCAACGCAATGTCTCAAAAATTGTGCAGTGCGAACGGAATGTTTCAATAAGGCAGAGGGCCGCTTATCCTGCTATTGCGGGATACAGCGTGAAAGTAAAAAAAAAAAATAAAATATCTACTACAAAATCGTGCTTAAAATTAATGTTAACGACAATTATAAACCGTTTACAACATCTATATTTAGTGCAGTGCGTTAATGACTTAACCATCATTAATTATTTGCTTAATTAGAGTTTCATAGTTTGAAACGTTGTATTTTAACTAATTTCGTTTTTATAGTATTACTTTTTACTAAAACATTAAGCTTTGTATCTATATTAACACAATTATATAGTTAAACAGTTCGTTTGGTTGACCACACTAATCTCGGGAACTATTGGTTCAAATTAAAAATACAATTTTGTGGTGGATAATTAATTTATCAAAGAAGGCTGTAGACTATATTACATCACGTCTCGATGTAAACCAATGAACCTGCACTAAGAATAAATAATACGGTATTCACAATTCTTAGTTATTTCCACTCGACTGCGAGGGTGACAAGTAGTATGAAGAGATTACAATTACAATTATGAGACCGTCGTGGCAAGGAAATGAAATATTTAACATTTTCATTTCCTCGCTCTGGTAACAACTCAAAGCGCCACTAGCACTGAATTACGCCACTCCATTCGTAATGCCTCGAGAATGGACGGAAGTGTCTTAATGGGAACGGAGTACCTTTACACCAGGTTACCAAGTTCTACCCGCTATGGGCGGGATACAGCGTGAAGTTAAAAAAATAACTAGGTATAATTAAATCGGTATTGTAATAGTGGTGACTAAGACCTTTCTTTCGAGTTTTTTATTACTATTTTTCAATTATTTTACAGTTGAATGCCATACAGAGAGCAATTATAAGTTTAGTTAATTACCAAACACTGAGCGAGTTTTTGCCTATATGAAAACAGAAAATACATTAAGTGTTATTTAGATTCAAATAATGTTTTTATAGATACATTTATAAAGAAATACTTCCCTATACCTAAACCTACTTTAAAATTTGCGAAAGAACTATTCTAAAAGTCAAATCGTAGCGCAAGGAAACGGTAACCATAATAAATATCCAGTTAAACCGCAATTAAATGTACACATATATCAGATAACTCGGTACAATCACAAGTTGAAGCTATTTTTCAAGTTGCCGGGATCCAGCGCGGGATTACCTCAGCGCCACTAGCGGCTTAGACTCGCATATTGCTAAATGTAATTCTACCTAGATTCGTTTCGTTTTTAACTTTTAAACGAAAAAAAAATATTCGCTTCATGCTGCACCCATTGCACTCCTTTTCTCCACCTTTTTCTCCACATACTGCTCAATTTTCATGTCAAGTTTCGAACGAGAAGTGACGTATGGTTAAATCTCATAACGATTATATAACGTTGGTTTGATCTCTTGTCCCCGTAGGTAATAATGTATGGTTAATTAAGGATATTTTGAAAATTAATTATCTAATAAAAAACATTTACTTATTTATTTTTCAAGTTCTCTTCCAAACGTAAAAAAGATGAGCTGTTTAATATTATTTGTGAATGTTAAATATTGAAGTAAAATTGACTTTAATATCTTTTATCAGTTCATTTTATTATTTACATAATAAAAAATTGAGAATTCTGTGTATAAATATTGGCTATAAAATGTTAAATTTATTATTGTAATACGACGCTGTTCATTTCGTGTTTTGTCAATAAACGTGTTTTTGAGTAATATTATTATGTAAATGAAGCAAGAAGCGGCGCAGTGAAGAGACATCAAATTTCACTCAGGGAAATATTTAGATATACCCGCATCTATATCTATATTAATATACTAAAGCTGATGCATTTGTTTGGTTAATTGCGCTAATCCTAGAAACTCCTGGTTCGAAATACGTAATATGTTTTGTATTGCATAATCCATTAATATAACCAGGTAGGATATTACATCTAGTCGGTGTTTTAGGTATAGGGTAAAACCGGGATAGATGCCGCAGCGGAATAGATGCCCCATATTCAAAATACCTAACTTCCCGAACTCACGACAAAAAAATAATTGTACAAGCAGGAGCCACAGTCTTCCCGCACCAAAGTTATGCACGGACATTCGTGCAATGAAGACGCGTTTAGCACATTTTAGTAAATATCTCCGCGGCGAAAGTCGTGAACGCGTCAAAGATTTAAAGGTTAATATTTTGCGTTGTATAACTTTATAATTTGTAATCAATTACGCTATATTTTTTATTACGTCGATGTACTGGTTCATTAAGACTGTATCTAGGTGCTTATAGATTCTATTTTGTTTACAATTTACTAAAAAAATTCCTTGGCATCTATCCCTATCACAAAGGATAGTTGTCCTGATTTTTCGAGGTATAGGTGCCCTTAGGGGCATCTATCCCTATATACTCAGTATATGGAGTTAGGTATAAATTTTTAAAATATTTTTTAAAGTATTTATTAAATTAGCATTTTTTAAACACAAGAAAGATATAGCTAAGAGAAAGCAAAAACAATTGAAAGCTAAGTTAGACTGTTTCATTATAATCTTTAGAATGTTTCGAAAACTATAAAAATACGAAGACGCAATCCGACTGGATTCAATGTGTCAGAACTGGCTACATGATACCTGTACAATTTTTAGAAATTATTGCGCAAGATGTGGAAAAATAAAAACCCTATCTGGCTTAATTTTAATTAAATTAGAATAGATGATTAGAAGAGATAACTAAAAATTATATTTTGTTATTTTTAATATAAAAATGTATAATTGTGCAATGTGGGATGTATTTATGATATTATAATATTTTAATTTATAATATTAGTGTTTTACAACAAAAAAACATTAAGAATTGTAATTTTGTTGTAAAATTTAACTTAAATAATATGATAATGGCTGTTGAAACTTAAGAATTTATATTTTAGTTAAACAAATGTTTTAAAATTTTAATAATGGTTACCTATTTTTGTGATATTACAATTTAATAGCAATTATAAGATTTTAAAAAACACTATATACTTTTCATTATTATGATTATGTTTGTTGGAAACAAAATTGCTGTTTTAAAATTAGAATTATTTAACAATTGGTTTGGTTTTTTCATTTAATCGGTATAAAGTGCACCTACCTTACTCTGCAGGCATCTATCCTCCCCAGCATTTTCATAGTGGGGCAACTATCCATATAGGTAGGCATCTATCCTCAAAATTAATGTTTCACGAAAAGCTATTTTTTGCAAAAGCTATATTTGATTTGTTAAAAAACAATAAAAGTAATTCATCACAAAGGATTGAGCTAGCTAAATAAATAAAAATTATTCCTATAAAAAAAATATTTTATCTAATTAGGTGGATATTTCAAAAAGTGGTGCATCTATCCCGGTTTTACCCTACTTTTACTTAGGTTTTAATTTAAGGCTACCTGTATATATTTTTAATGAGAAAGATCCATATCTTTAGTCTATTATTTACGGTTGACGAAAAAAATTCAATAACTTTTCAAATTTGTTACTTAAATAATTTAAGATGGAAATATTTTCTTTTTTCCTTCAACCTCTCGCAAGAAAGTAATAGCAAAGTAGGAATTTCGTCTTTAGACACACAATTCCCTAATCCCGCAAAATTTTCGAGACGGTCCTCGTTTAATGGGAGAACTTAATGATGTTAGACAAATATCAGAGCAGAGAAATGAAAATAATTAATTCCCCGGATGGAGATCGACCCCTAAAATATCAAGTTTACACTCGGACGCTGACCCTCTGTGCCACGACGGTTTCTTGTATAAAGTCACATTTAAAACAAAATCCAAAAAGAAATATTATTATTAAGAGTATGAATTCCCCGGAAATTGGATAACGGAGTTTGTGAACACAAGGTTTCCTCTGCCTACCCTACAATATTTGGGATGAAGAGAAAAAATAAAAAGAAAATAATTCTATACTCACAGCATATAAGTACCATACTGTACTAATGTAGAGAAACAAAATGATGAGATGATAGATCCGAGCTGCCTACAAAGCTCGCGGGACTAAGTGGTTGGATTTAACAATATATTTCCCCCTTTCTAGACCGCCCCTAATTCTCTTATAATGAGGGAACTTTTTCCATTCCCGTTTTGTAACTTTACACGGAAGTTCTTTTGTGATTTTCTTTGAGTTTTATTCTGCGTTCGGTAGCCAACTGACAGCCTGAGGCTTAGGGGATGCTGTTACACAGTTGTGGGAACCATGGAAACAAAAAAAAAAAATGGATGCCATAGTGACGCAATGGACAGCATCTGACTGTAAACTAAAGAGTTGTGGCCTTAATTTCCTCACGGGGGTAGGAATTATTATTATTTCCCTCTCCCGTAAAAAGTTAAGTCGCATTGTCTTGAAAATTTGCGGTGCGGTGTTAAGTTCCGCCACTCAACACGGAATGCTTCCAGATTGCAGCACTTTCCGGCGGAAAATAAGGCACGGGGTGTACTATCGCTAAATTCCCTCTCAATCTCCTTACCCTACTGTGTGCGGAATACGGCGTAGAACTAAATAAAAAAACAAAAAATGTAAATAATTGTAATCAACGGTGTGACGCACACCCACAAACAGAATCCACGATAATCTATTATTTGTTGGTGCTACTTGTTTTTAGGGGTATTATTGCCATCAATCATTTTAACGCGCAGTCGGTTAACTTATTCAATCATTTATAATTACCAAAACGAAATAAGTTCGGGATTGATGGACTAATTAACTTGCAACTTGGTTTATAGGATTTTTTGTATAAATTAAAATGGCTGTTATTTATATTCTTCACTTTAGTTTAGGTGTATAAATAATATTAATATTTTAGCAGCTGTAAGTAGATAGAAGGAATGTAGTGTTAATACACTCCGTTCCCACGTACTGTCCAATTCTTGAGACTGCGTGTTAAGTGGCAGATCTCTAAGTCGCGTTTACCTTGTTACCAGAACGACGTAATTAAAATGATTCATGCCTCTAAGTGGGAATCGAACCCTTCGATAAACGGAGCCAAACGGTCAACGGTCTCAAACTGTTTTAGTATATATGTTCTGTAACACATATTATTTGAGTGGGGATTGAACCCACAACAAGTCGCCTTTACATTCACATACTTGTGCCCCTGCGCCACGACTGGCTTTAAAGGGACAAATAATATATGACATTGTCATTTAAATTTAAAACAATAATGTAGGTCTTGAGAGACGTATCAAGTAAACAGTTTGGAATACACTCACATATGTATCGGACCCTTCATTACCCGGAGCCGGAGTCGACTGAGCGTAATTGTGTGACTTCGTGCGTAAAAGGGAACACTTAGTAACCGTGTGTTCTACTATGTGTTTCGTGGGATATTAGGTAATATCATATTTATTTATATATATGTGTAATTTGTGGCTGGACACTGTGGTCGTCGGTTTAAGTACTCTAGTTGTGTTCCTATGTATAATGTGTCGCAATAAGCGTGAAGTCATCAAAGGGACAGAATATATAGAAAGACACAGGTCTCCCTATACTGAATTGATTTAAGATATCACAGCTACATGAATGTAGAATTTGATCGCATATAACGTAGAGCCATTCCAATCATTATCTACACCAGCTAGACACGTGGCATTACTGCGCTGGAGGTTGCTCTATAGGGACTTCCTTCCACACACCATACAATATATACATTATACATATATACTCTCGTTTGTCTAGTCTTTTCAGTAAACTTTCCAAGAATCGCAGATTCAAATCCCACTTCTTTATCCTTTTTATACTAAAAAAAGTATTTAGAAATATATTGTATTTTCAACCCATAGTAGGGGTACGAAGTGACCGCGGCCGCGTGCGGTTGCGAGGTAGTCGTGATTTGTGTTGTTTTCCTTCCCTCGCAAACTGTTGATAACTTCTTGAATAGACTTACTGGGGACTTATCAAATACATAACTTTAGATAGTTAATTACGTTAGGTCAACGTAAAATTTATTTTACTCATTTTTTTATTATTTTTTTTAGTTTCACGCTGTATCCCGTAGATATCGAGGTAGGCAGAGGGAACGTGGGAACCTAGTGTTAAGACACTGCGTTCCCCAATTTCTGCCGCATTTTGGCGGCATTGCGTGTTTACTGACGGAACTCGATGTCGCGCTTCGCATAGTTTTACCAGAGCAAGAAAATAAAAATATTAAATATTTTATTTCCCGAATGGGAATCGAATCCACAATCTGTGACGTCTTCAGTTGCACGCTAGTCCCCTGCGCCCAATTTTCGAGACATTGCGTATTGAGTAGCTACGCGTTTTGTGATAAAAATAAGCAGAGAAATAAAAATTAATAATTTCTTTAAGCGATGAACCAAAAAAAACATCGCGCTTACAGTGAGATGCTTAGCCCGGCTGTCATAATTTAGATAAATGAACATTTCACTGATTACAAAAGTACTAGACCTATAATTATAATTAGGATAATTAGCACTTACTGCGACATTATCCGTAATTAAATTCCGAGACTGCCGGAAAACGGTCGTCGAAGCTTTCATAATACAATTATGTAGTATTGAAATTAAATTTGAGACCAGTCGCTTTACAATAGTACGGGCTTGTGACTGTAAACGAGGTAGGGTATCGATTTGATTCCCATTTGAAGAAATTTGATATTTAATATTTTCATTTCCTAGTAAAGAGGCAAAATGCAGCGTAGAGTTCGGTCACTCAACACGCAATGCCCCCAGAATTCGGCAGAAAGTGGAGAACGGAGTGTCTTAACAGTAAGTTCCCTCTGCCTACAATACTGTAAGCGGGATACAGCGTGAAGCTGATTTAATTTGATTTAATTTACATAATCTATTATTAGACAACGTAAAAAAAGTAAAGTCCACCTTAACTACTCGTACTAAATCGCATTACATCAAAGAAGGTCCAGTACAGTAAGATAAAACAAGAATACATTTCTTACTAAGGACGTTTGAACTCGAAACAGAGAAAGACGACTAATGCTCAAACATGTTCGGAAACCGTTTCAAAGGTTATTTCACGAAGATATGAATATTATATTCGCTTTCCCTATTACGTGACGGCCGATCCTGCGCGTCCTCGGGGACCGGCTTAAACTATAAGACCCTTGAAAAGGAACAAACGAAATTTCTACTTACGTTTATATACTTAGAGGGTAATTTTGCAAAATCAATGTATCGCCAAGTATGTCACGAACTTGGACTGCAAAAGTTCGGAAAAACTAACTTGTTTGAACTTTGCTCTATTGGTCCTGGCGAGGGCATATTGTGGTGATAATAAAAGCACCTCGCGCAACTGAAGGTATTACAAATTGTTCTTTGAGTTGCTAAAATCTAACTCAGTGCCTGTTTTAATAACTCCTGGGTGAATTTTTTGCCTTGTTCTTTTATATTTAATTACATTAATTAAACTCGTATGAAAAAAGCAAAGATTGGCCTCAAAAAAAATAAAAAAATAAGTAAATTATTTAAAAATATTACTTTTTGCAAAGCAAATTTCTTCTAATGAGTACCTACTTACTAATTCTTATCCAATCAAATATAAATTACATAAGTCATTTAATCTAGACGAAAATTATCTTTTATCCTTTTTTTTTTAAATAAAATTTTACATCACTAAAAAACAAACTACATAAAACGCAATAAACAACATTGCAAGAAGCTTTCATCTTTTGACAGGTGAAAATAACAAATGTTTTGCAAGTAGTAGTACCGAATGTAATAAATGAACTCTACCATTATCCCAAACACTTCTGTATAAACAGAGCCAGAGAACATGTCGGTGAAGAGACCAAGAATACGTTAGTATTATGAAGAGACAATGTGAGACAAATCTGTACATGTTATAATTTCAAACGACTCGGAAACTTGTAAAATGGCCTTAAAAGCTCGAAGTGGAACTAGGGCTGCTAAACCTCGAGCTTAGTGCATAAATATAACCTTTCTTTTACTACTTGTTGCTTAAAACATTTAAATTTTTCGTATATTTAAAATATAATGCATGTAATTTCTTTAAAAATTATTTTATTAAAATAACTTAAGGAAAATATACAATAAAATTGTTACACACGTTCTTTTGAAACTTCTCATACAACCCTGTCGGGTAAAAGCGGTTCACGTAGCGCTTAAAACTCGTCGATAAAAAGCTACAGCGTCACTCGTGTGCATGACAATTTCAATTTATACAAGCGTGGCTCGAAACACCGCGTCGGAGCACCCTGTATTATATATACTTTTATTTTGTTTAGTAGTTTATATGTTCATAGTAAAATTGTAGACTTGTGTTGCATAAAAATTGCTATTTAACTATTTCATAATCTTCGCCTCGAATTATCATCTTCTTCGAATCTTGCAACGCGGAAGCAAAGACAACCTGTCAAGTTCCACTTTTCATAAAATTATTATAACCTCATACATGACATTTTTTTTAGCTTTATGCTATATTAGCGCAGTAAAGTAGGCAGAGGGACCCTGGGAACCTAGTGTTACAATCCGTTTACATTAAGACTTCTCTAATATCCGAGGAATGCGTAAATCATTGCGTCTTAAATGGCGGAACTCAGCACCACACTTTGCCTCGTTGCCAAAACGGGAAAATATAAATGTAATAAATTATAACACTTCATTATAATATGATAAAAATATTTATATGTATTTTCATATAAAATATTTGTTGAATAAAACTAACTACAAGTGTACAACCAAGTCTGTGTAAACATAAGCAATGGAAAGCATTCGAGACCAGTTGTAATAAGAATTCCGTGCATTGTTCTTTATCTTGAAAATTAAGAACTCTTAATAATTACATTTTAAGAGTATTCTCTTAATTCGAATAAATATTGTGTTTTTGGAAATTAAATAGAATTCAGGCCGTCGTAGTGCAGGGGTACAAGGATGTTACTGTAACACGACGGTTTTGAGTTCGATCCCCACTCGAAACAATGAATTAATATTTATGAATATTTTCATTTGTTTGCTCTAGCCCGGCATTGTAGTGGCGTCTTAAAGCGAGGTTCTCTCTGCCTACCATCCTATGACCGAGATACAGCGTGAAGCTGGAATTGAAATAAAACATGCTACTAGTATGTTAGCTTTTTTAATCACGAGTAAACAAATAAAAAGTGAAGATTTAGGAAGGTACTGGAGAAGATGCGAGCATATTTTTTTTTAAACTATAAATGCGATAGTTGTAGATTCAATCCCCACCCATTCTTATTTTCCATTCGCCGCTGTACCATACAAAACGCTAGAGTTCCGCCACTCAACACGCAATGTGTAGAAACGCGACAAGTGGAGAACAAGGTGTTTTGACACAAAATTTCTTCCATGCACCTTGTGCGAAGCGAAGTGCTCTCACAATTTTTAGGCATTTAAAAAAACTGCGCAGAAGTGTCACAATTTGAACGGAGTGATTTAACACTAGGTTCGCAGGGTCCCTTTGCCTACCATGCTAGGAACGAGGTACAGTATAAAGGAAAAAAACATGTAGGTAGCCAACCGGCTTTAGGAGAGAAAAAACGGGGTTTTCTCGTGACGTCTTACAGTTGACGCAAACAAAGCAGCGGGCACCGACTAGCCTTTCTTAAATTCACTTCACTATACCAAATAGTAAATTTAAAGCTAATTTAGCACAATTTAGTGTCAATTTCGCTTCACTTCGTAGGAGTTGCGTAGCGTCGTGAACAATACAATTTCCACTAATACCCAGTCTTAGGTTTAGATTTATAGTGTCAGAACAGTATCTGGCGCTTGTTACGACGATAAATTGTGATGTAAGCAACTACAGTTATATACTGACTTAAACTTAAAACCGAGATGCAACTGAGAATGTTTCCTTTGGAATAATTGCTTCGTTTTATATTATACTAGCGTTCCACACGCGGCTTCGCCAGCTTATACTTATTTTTATATTATAGGCCAATTATACAAAATCCTTATTACATAAACTGGCAGCTAGAATATCTACTAAAAAATTCAATTATATCCAAAAGTCAGAATGTAACATTTCCTCTGTGTTGGTCCAAACACTTTGGTCCATGTCTCTCTGACCGCAGGTATCTTACACTAAAGCGGGGCTGGCAGGTAGCGCCGGCCGCAACTCACACCGGACTCTGTAGGTTATATTATTATTACATGGACGGTTTCCAATAGGTGCGGGTTCTTATTTGTCTATCCTTAGTGTGACATATCGCTTTTAAAATGTTGTGATACGTTTGTATTTGATGCCGATAGCGCCAGACTGTAAACAATGCGGTTGTAGGTTCGAAAGAGCGAATGATTAATTAATATATTTAATTTATTTACATTTCCTCACATTGATAAACGAAGCTCGGCGTTGAGCTCCGCCAATCAACACGCAATATCTCGAAAACTCGGCCGAAGGTGGAGAACGGAGTGCGACATTGCTATGCGGGAAAAAATATGCTTTATTATGTCTATATATTTTCTACTTTTATATTATCTCCTTTGGAAAATTGAATTGAATTTAAGCAATACAATACTTTCAATTAAAAAAATAAAACTTAAAAACTATAAAAATTAGGTACTATTTAAAACAAACAGTGTAAGAGAACTAACGAACCTAACTCACACGAAGCGGTCATTTCCCGTCACTAGAAATTTAACCAGTCGCTTTGTTTGGCCCACGATGTTCCTGCAAATTGGATATTCTTGATCACACTCAATTATGAATGCATGCGGTACATTGGCAGGGAGACCGTAGAGTGTTTGTACTCTCTATAGTCCGTATCTATAGTTTATACAGCCTTGAGCTATGTTGTGCTCACTTGAAATGACATGGAACTGACATCTTAACTCGTCTAACCAAATACAAATATGCTTTTCATATACGAGAAAATATACATAAATGTTTTATGAGTTATTAAATACAGGCATGGGTATTTTCTTAATTTGCTTGTACATTTCGGGTGTTTTTATCATTAAGTAGAGAAAACTTATTATTAGGAATAAATAAATAATTTTGTGGTCTTTTTTAAATATGGCACTTCATTAATTACTTATGACCGATTAATGATATGATATGTTATGATTTTTATACTCGTAAGTACATATATATTAATTAAGCAAATATTGTCTGAATAGCTTATGATACTTCCACTGACTTTCTTCTCAGTGTATATTTCTTTTAATATATTTTTATACAAGTTTTTCTAACAGAAAAACAAGCCCAAAGAAAAAATTGCAATCATCGCAACACCTAACAGCTAGCCAACACAATGAAAACAAAGTAAAAGCAGAATAGTGAGAATACTCTGGAACTTCTCAATATTAAATCCAATAAAGAACACAAAAAGTGGTCCATTGCAGCATCCCATCCCAGGCAACGTCTATTCCAATCTCACCTTAACCAAATCGTTTTAAACGCTCAAGATAAAGACTGCGCGCAATTGACAATTGACCTGAGAGCAACTTATTGGTTTTTACTTCTGTACTTTTTTATTTTGCCTCAACACCCCGGATTCTTTGTCTCAAAGAATTTTGCATCCTTTTCCTTCTTTAGGCAAAAGAAAGGGATATAAATATACCATTTATCGCCGGGAAAGAAATTAAAGTCGCGCCAAATCGAACGGTTTTATCTACGTGTCGATAGCGGTCACAAATTATGTGCTTCCTTCTAATAAGGGCTGGTTTCTTTGTTGAGACTATTCTGTAGGGAATACCTGGGTTTATGATAGTGCGACCAGTGGTGCCATCACCATTATGGGAAGTTGGATCGCTAATTACAGTGGAAGGTTATAAATTTAACACTCAATGCTCAGCAAGAGGAAAGCGTTCTCTTGCCTCGTTAGAAAAATCACAATGATAAACTTTTTACAGCAACTAGACTAAAGTGTCCTTTTTTAGCTTCACTCTGTATTCCGCGCGTATAAAAAGACTAATGTTAGGAACCTTCATTCCCATTAAGACACTTCCGTTCCCCACTTTCAGCTGAATTTTTCTAGAACAGACATTTTGGGTTGAGTGCCGGGACTCAACGCCGTAAGGCCCGTTACCAGAACGAGGAAATAAAAAATATTTCATTTTCTCAAGTTCGAATTGAACCCAACCCACAATCGTCCTGTTACAGTCACATGCTTGTGCCTCTGCTCCTCGACTTAAAGAGCAGAAATAAAATTAACCAGGCCCAACTCCACTGAAGGCCTTCTTTTTACTCATAAATATATACAAATACAAGCGGTAAAATGTTTTTACTGCAATATAACTAATAATACTTACTCAAAGTTTGTATTTAACTATATATGAATAATAATTAATAATTATATACCTCATATTAACTACAACCTTGGAACGTAAAACACTAACAACTTACCAAACTATATTCCGAAACTAATTGACGTATCAGCAAAATAACATATAATTGTATATTTAACCGCCTTTACCAGAAACTTTTGAAGAAGTTTGCTCAAGTCATTTGAAAAGTTAAATTAATTTCTGACGTTGATACAACGTTATATTCTTGGATTGACAAATCTATTTCGTGGCAGAAATTTTTATTTTCGCACCGAGAATATATAGATAAGAATCAATAAATATAAAACTTCATAAATTATGAATTTATAAATAAAGCTTACTTGGCTTTGTATGTTATTATTAACGAGTGGTGCGTGTTGGAATCTCGGTGCATAAAAAATATTCCAAATATTTATACGGACATCGAAAATGTTCTATTTGTCTGTTACATAAAGACACTATTAGTTATTTTACATAGCAGTGTGAAATCAAGATTTGTCGTTGTTTTTTAATCATTGTTTTTTTTGTCGAGCGAAGAGAATCTATAAGTTGGTGAGAAAATTGAAATTGAAGCCTCCTTTTCTCTTATATTTTTTTTGTTAAGAAAAATAGTGATTAATGAAAATAAATTTGTACAACGAAACCGTAGCTTAACTATCTTATCATTTCCAAAATTACAACCTAGAAGCCTATATTTAAGGTTGATTTTCCTTCGCCACCCACCACTGTTTTAGCAAATAAATGAATTTCCACTCATTGACGATCAATCGACGCAACGTTATCTCTGTTTTGCCGTCTTATCTGAACGCGTTACAATGTCTATGGGATTTATGGGGGAAGTCCCGATAGCAGTAAGTCAGCCTCGACTGGTACTCGTGTGGAATAGAACTGTGTGCTTAGCAATTCTATTATTGTTCGCCTCCAGCTTCGGTTGTATCAACCAAAACGGAGCACTGATTGAATTAAAATAAAAAATGGAATGCAACAAAAAAAATATTAAAAATTATTTTCGCACACAATGATGTATAATGGTTTTACTATAATAACCTTAGTTTGAAGCCAAATTTGTTATACATTTGTTTACTAACTCTACCTAATCAAATCTTTAGTCTGCGACTGCCAATAAATAGCTGTTGTTCTGCACTTCCTCAATAAACTGTTTTCAATCTTTTTCCATATAGCAGGGTAGGCAGAATGTATTGTTTTTGCCATTAAACTGTGTAACGTCAATAGCGAAATTTATATCTTACTGCTAGAATAACGAATTTACAAAAGGTTCATTCTTTTTTTTAATAACATGAACACATAAAATAATCATTAGTTCAACTCCCACTTGGAGGAATGAACTGTTTTCATTTCGTCGATCTAGTAAAAGCTAAAGAGCGCCGTAGAGTTCCGCAACTAAACAGGCAAATGTCTCGAAATTTATGCAGTGTGTGTCAGACGGAGAGTCTCCTTTTGATTCCCTCTGCCTACACCCCTCTGAAGCTAAAAATATATATACAATCATCCTCAACAACAAAACCAACCTCCATACAACATAACAACAATTCTATACATTATTTGAGAATTAATTATCGACCTTTTACGATTTCTCTGGCAACCACCACACAATGGTAATTAATTAGAAACACTAGATACATAATCTTATTACCGAGGAACCTTTCCGATGAAGATCCGGAGTGGGGTCTCTTATAGCGTAAAAAATAATTTTCTTTTGTATACTATTTTGGTCTCTTACATCAAAGAATTGAACTTCTAATATTTTTTTAAGAAGTGATGCTTCAGCATGTACCCTATATGATGTAACGACTCCCACCAATTGAGAAGAGAACGCAAAGTGAGAAATGTAAACTTACTTTTATAGTCAGGCTCTTTGAACCCTTCAAAATGTTATAGAAAAAGAGTCCGACATAATTTTGCTAGATTCAAACAACACGAGACAATTTTGCTAGAGAAGATAAGTAGGCGTCGCATGGTAGGACAGCATCTGAGTGACTGACGTGACGAAAAGGCATTAAATTGCACCACTCAACACGCACTGTTCCACATTTAAGCGAAGAGGCCCTCTCTGCCTAACCTGCTATGCGGGATAAAGCGTGAAAATAAAAAAACACCTTAAATCGCTTTAAATCACACCACAAGAAGTTACAAATTAATTTACCACTCACTCGTCTTTGTCGCTGCACGCCGTTACAGAACAGCCATTCGTGTTAGTAATAAATTATTCGGAATTACGAAGATGCTGTTTTAAAATTTATGCCCCGAATGTAGCGAGAATTACAAAACATGTTTCATTCTATTCGAAATTTGGCGGAATTTTTGCCGCAACCGCAATATCGGTGAACTGTACTCGCTGCTGGAGTGACGTCAATTAAATTTTGTTAAAGAGTTCCTAAATTGCTACTAAATTTGGTCGACGTTAAACTGGTTTTACTCAGCAGATTAGGATCGGTTACGAGTAACTGATGTATAAAAAAGAAAATATTTCTTGTTCAAGCTAAATTTCAAACGGTTTTTTTTAGTCACCAAAGTATTGAGACTACGATATGTTTTTAGCTTTACGCTACCTAGTATTATGATACTCCGTCCCCATCCAGACATTGCGTGTTTAGTGGCGTAATCCAACGCCGCAGAAATTCTCTATTTTTTATAATTATTAGATGGTATGAGGTGGTTTTAAAAATAGTTAAAATAAAGAAAAAGTTGTGTTAAGCTGATACCAAAACTATTGCAGTAATCTAGAAAATTCTAAATAAACTCCCCTCAAATCGGTTTAAACAAAAAAAATCACTTGCATATTTTAAAAATTCCAAAACCACTTGTCATTCCAGAAGTACGTAGTTACTTATTTCATTAATCTTTTTACTAATGGAGAAAAACTCCATTTAGTTCTTAAGTTTTACGCCGTTTGCAAAGTTTGAAGAGAACGAAATGAAATTTGGCCGCCTTTTAATTACTTTACAACGCGATTGATGTCGAATGGAACCTGGTTAAGCGAGGAACGAGGTGCTGGCTCGGACGAAGCATTTTAATTATATAGTTCACTGAGTTGGTAAACTTCCATTTTAATTTTGTGGCTTTATTCAAAGTTTTTAGAGCTAAATTACTATCTATATATTTGTTAAGTTTCACGCTATCCTGCACAGGAGAGTAGTCAGAGAGAATTTAGTGTAACATTTAAAAATCTAGTGTCTAGTGTCACATTTTGACAAGACACAATACGCGTTCTCCATTTTTACCAAACGGCGGAACTCAACGCCTCGCTCTGTCTTATCAGAGCGGGAAATAATAATTGATTCCCGATTTAAGGTCGATGGGAAGACCATCGAGTTTACAATCAAACTTTGCCCCAATGCTAAATTTGCGAATGTATCACTTGGAGGCACTTAAAAGATACATGAACTATTTTTTTACTCATTCCTTTCTTCTGTTCCCCAAAACAGCCTTTGATTAAGGGTGTCCAATATGTTCTAAGATGGCACTGCGTAAAAATTATACGATCATCTATATTACTATTTATTTTTTTAGTTAGACGCGCCAACCTAAGGAAGCACTGGTTCTAATATGAAAAATTGTTTTGCTGTGTTGGATAGTCCATTTATCGAGAAGACCTAGGCTAGGCTGTATCTGTTACATCTCGCTTATCATTTTCATATAACCCATTGTATTTGTGGGTCATACTTATTATATCATACCTATATCGTTATTTCCGTTTGACCACAGAAAAGTCACAACAATAAGCTTGTAGTAATAAAACTGCTCTAGATTTGTATAAAAGTTTATATAAATCACTCTCATCAAATCTTCAGTTGTTTATACAATAAAACTGGTCTTGTTTGCGGTTCGCTCCATCGATCAAAGAACATAATAAAATTAAGGCTTTCCAATTTAACTAAAGCCCCCAACTGATGGATGGTGCCCACAGTCGCCACCCACACGCTAAAACATTTTTATCACATACTAAAAATATGCTTTTACTTGGTCCGAGTTAGAGTATTTCAACCACAATTGATGTTTTAAAGTTTTAAGCATTATTTGTCTTAAATGTAAATAGTATAGTCATATTCAATTGATGTCGCAACAAAATCGGTTCACCCAGTCAAAAATTCTGAGATAACAAACATAAGAAAAATACAGTCGAATTGATAACCTTCTGCTTTTACAGAATTCGATTAGAAAGTAACCTATATGTTGCTCCAAAACCCGGAGAGATTAATCCGGACAAACAGAAAAACTACCCAGATAAAAATTTTCAAATAGTTTATTTGTTTTAGTATCGTGTAAATATTCGTAACTATTTGCACTTGAAAAAACAGGGCTATTTGGAAATCGCAATCTGTGTTACCACTAGGTTCTCTCTGCCTACCCTGCTACATATGGAATACAACGTAAACCTATGACAACAAATTCGGACAAGTGCGAAAACTTAAGCTTGCGGGCGTATGCAATCATTTTGTATAAAATAAATTAAAGCCAATAATTATAATTTTCTATTATATATCTTTTATTATATATCTATATAGATTTTTTCTTTTATTTGTATTGTAAGCCTTGATTCATTTCTGGATCCACGCTGCGATCTTATAAAAAAATTGTCCTTTCTTTTTAAAAATAACCTTTGTTAATGGAACCAACTCTATTGTTCCCAAATATGTTACAACAAAATCCACAAATCCAACAATTGAGAGAAGTACAATAGAATATAGTGGAATCCTTTGAACACACGACGAAGTAATACGTCAGATGAACATTGATACAAGCAAGTAAACAATTTAGCGGCGATACTATCTACAATCCCACTGCATCCTCAGACCTCGAGCATCAGACATCAGACATGACACAGCTGGCGGCAGGTGTCCCGCCGCATTGTCTTGTTATCAATCTCATTCATTTGTTTAATCATTAACGGCTCACTTGATCACTGCTCCGACAAAGCACGTGTTAAATGGTTTCCACAAACTAAATTTTCCAACATTTCCAACTGCAAGCGATTTCGTAGCTTTGTGCTTAGAAAATTAGACTTAGTTTTGCACTAATAGTAGTTTTGTATCGACAATACGGTAAAATTACATCATAATTTGGTAATATAGGAATATAGATTATATAAGTGTGTCATAAATATCAGAATCGCTTGCGACGGAGGCTGTGGGCAAAAGACATAAAGGGTAGGTGTTACCGAAGCCAATATGAAGGTTTGACGAGGGTACGATATTAAAGTACTTATCCACGCCTTGATCTATTGATTTCCTCTAAAACATTAGATTATATTGTAAAATGAGAATGGTGGTGTACCATTGGGTACATGGAGCTCTATTTATTTGCTATAATAGAGCATTGGACGTTTCGGTGATATGAAATTTTATATCGAATGAAAAAGACGAATAAAAATTATCGATTATTTTCTTTGTAAGTGTTGTACTTTAGGTTAGTTTCTCTGAATTAGTATAATAATTTAATTAAGTAAAGTTGTAGCTTTGATAATTTCATGAAAATGTAATGTCTACTTAGTATACATTAATATAATTTGAATATGCATGTTCATGTGTGTGTTTGAAGTGAAGAAATGAAAATATTTTATTGCCTCTGCAAGGATCGAACTCACACCCGTCACTTTTACAGCCACACGCTGTTTCTTATAGGTAAATAGGTATATATAATATATTCGAGTATAAAAAAGAAAACATTTTAACCTCAACCGATACCGTACAAGTACCGCAGCAATTCATTCGTCTTTGCGGAGTACAGGAGTATACGTTTAGTACTTGAAGTCGTCTCTAAATACAGTTCATTTTGCCTCTTGTAATATACTTCTGTGTGCTTGGGGGCAGGACAGGATATGTTTGAATTTTTATATGACGTTTCTATATAATTTTAAAAAATAGGTGTAAAATGTTTTTTGCCTAACAATAATATCTTTTTTTAACCTTCACGCTGTATTCCGTATATAACAGAGTGGGCAGTGGGACCTACTGTTAAGATACTGCGTTCCCCATTAATATACATATTTTCATTTCCCCATAATACTTTTGTTTCCCACTTTTCACCGAATACCTGAGGCATTACGTGTTATGTTGCAAGAAACAACGCCGGGCTTTACCTCGTCACCAGAGCGACGAAAATGATAATATTAAATATTTTATTCCCCCGAGGGGAAATCGAACCCGCACCACACGCTTATGCTACTGCACCACGACTGCCCCTAAGTAGAAGTAAGAAAATAAAAAACAAATATATTGTCACATATGAAATCTATGCCTTATTTAAGAATACTCTAGCTACGAGTATTAATTTATTGCGGCGGTCCACGTCTCAGTACTTCACATCCTTACCATCTTAATAAATAAACATATACGTTTATAACAAATATTTGTATCGTTTTTATATTTTTCAGCTTCATGCTTTAATCCTATGCGGCGTTCAGTTCCGCCACTCAACACACAGACATTACATTGAATTTAAGACTGCAGCACCGACCAACGCTACAAGTTCTACATATTTCTTTCGCCTCGTCTACTGTCATCGACATCTTCATACATACATGTCCTCCGGGGTCATGTAGTTTACCTGAAGTTTATCCAATTATACTTTGTTCATAAATGGGAACTGAGGTCTCCCCATGTTCTTCACAATGTATCTAATTGTAAAATATTTTAAATGGGCCATTCACACTTTTCTAAGAGTAGATTTAATTATAATTTCTTATCTGATAATGATATTTAGTGGAATTGAAGAATTCCTTCCCGCGATCAATGGATCAAAAATAATTAAAAACATGTATGACACATGATACGAGTATATTCTAACCGCAAATACAATGGGTTACATCGAAACAACTAACGTTATGTAATACGAGTATACTCTTTGGACGAGGAGGGCCTCGTTAAATAGACTACCCAGCTCCCAAAATCTATTCATACGCTTTGGGTCTTTGTTTTCTACTATGCATATGTTTCCGCAATTTGCTTTGATAATATAGAATAATCTCTTTTCTAAATATCCTCAATTGTCCCAAAAATGCACTCATCTTTTAAAACAAAAGAACAACCAATCTAATCTACCCAACACCCCCATCCTAAACCCTGCCCTAGTGTGTATCAGTAAATAACCGTTTGATAAAACTCCATGCATTCAAAGCTATCAGTGTATCGTAGCGTGTGAGGCTCTCAGAGAGGAGCGTGCACAGTGCACTGCAGTGCCATCTCATCTGCATCTGCTGGGAAAATGACATTTCCAATCACCGCTTTTTCATCTGCCAACAAAGCGGTCTTTGAGAGACCATCGAACCCTCAGATTAGATTAGTCGTAGAAGAAACTGTTTGTTGAAAACTACGAACGAAAATATATAATAGTATCACGGTGTGTAAGTTACGTATCCTATGCCCGTAGCAGTCATAGGATACGTAGTATGAAGACACTCCGTTCATCATTTGAGGAATTGCTGCGTAATTTGTGAGAAATTTGCGTGTGGAGTGGCGGAACACGGCACTTTGTCACCAAAACGGAAAAACTCTTAGCCGTCGCGATTATGGTCGGGAGCAGTTGGTTTAGTACAAAGAAATTATTGTGAAAATTTGTGCTGATAGAAAATGCTTTTATGAAATAAAAAATATTTTTCAAGATGCGTTCATGTAATTTTGTCTGAACATTTACTTAACTAAATTTAATATATAATTCAAAATGTAAGCCATCATGCCACCTCCCCAACCTGTAGCTGTTCGTTGGCTTCACAGCTCCACCCCCTGCAGAGACAATAGACGAATTTCTCGGATGAGAGCCGCTCCAAAGAATCGCACTGTTATAATGATTGTCTGCCGATAAAAACTTTGTGTTGCTTTGTTGAGCAAACTCTTTATTGAAAGGTGGATTAAAATTCATATACGACTTTACATACTTTTGTACCTATGCGCTACGCTGATAGTTGTCGCTTAAAGAATATACAAGAAGAGGCCAGTGTCGGCGCAGGGGCTGAGGAGGGGCAGGGGCAGGGGCCAGCAGTTCCAGCATGCATATGCATAATACCATACATATGCATGCTGGAGCTGCTGGAGATATGTTATTTACTTATTATAAAATAAGTACCTACTACTAAAATGGTAATAATGAATTGTAAAAGTGAATTTATATTTTACCATTAGATGCCAAGTTGCCGCCATGGGACGTTGGTGGAGTATATTTGAGTTGTTTTTATTCTACTGCTCTGGTAAACAAAGCGCAACGTTGAGTCCCGTCACTCAACACGCAATGTCTCAAACATCGGCCGGGAGGTCAGGAGTAGAGTCTTAACACCAAATTCCTTCTGCTATGTTTCAAATAATAATTTAATATTGAAACTGAAATTTACACTGAGTTTCATAAAAACTTGCAAAACG
>JAEBDU010013006.1:0-95599 GCA_016802625.1 Heliconius numata
ATTCTGGCAAATATTTGATGATTCATATTTGGCTTTCCAATATTCGATGTAATTTGTGCTTCCTGGTTCTCTTTTCTTTCTTACATCACGAATGTTGATTATATTCCGCTGCTTTTAATAAGATTGAGAAATTTATAATATCATGGCTACAATATAAACCTAAAATATTTTCCTAGAACAGCTTTAAATAAAATAATTAAGAACTTCTTCAATTATAGAACAATTTGGAGTCATATGTCAATTTGCATATATGACGACACGGTTCTGATTCCGGTTATAATTTCAAATTGTATTTTAAGAAAACACTAAGTGACGTCATGTCTTGCCCCCAGAGAAACGAAAATAATACACTCCCCTGAATGGGAATCGAACCCATAAGTGTCGTGTTTACAGTTACACACTACGTGCTGCGCTATGATGGCCTCTAATGAATATACATAATATATATCTTTAAATTTAGAATAGAAATGAATGGAATATCATACTTACTTAGTCTGTCCACACCACAAAACTCTACAGAATATACAGCTATCGAATTCAATTTACTGGAAAAAATTACATCTAAACCTATTAAATAATCTTTTCAATATAGAAGAGGTAACAATCGGGGAAATGAAATATTTATTTTTTTCATGTCTTCGCTCAGGTGTCGAGGCTAAGTTCGCTGTTAATTTCCCCCACTCAACACGCAATGCCTCCAGAATTTGGCGGAAAGTGGATCAGTGGAGTGTTACATTAAGTTCCCTCTGCCTACACTGCTACTTGCGGGATACAGCGTGAAGCTGAAAAAAAAAATAAAAAAACCCATTCACTTATCAAATATTGCATTCCGATTACAAAGTAATTGTGTATAGTTTATTTAAGCACATTCACTGAGAGAAACGAAGCTTTCACCGGTTAGCCGCGTTGCTGAATCTGCGCGCGGACAATACTTATTGATATAACAGGTTAATGGTTTAACTCAAACGATTTTTGACTAGTTTTTATATGTGGATTTACTTGTATTTTATTTTTTAATTCAAATTAAAATTATTCTGTTGAAAAATAGACTTTTGCAAATACCTTTGAATCGTCACCTGTTCATCATTCTTTGAATCATCGATCGTATCCACTTTAGAATAGTTTTGTGCCCATCCCAAAAATTTTACTAACAGAAATATTATACCCCAAAAATAAAAAAACATATACACTCCTGAAATATTTTTCTCAATACGCCCAAACTCCTCGCCCTGGCAAGATAAAGAACGGCGTTGACACGTCAGGCGGATAATTCAGATTCCATTGTTTTATACTAAGATCTGTATTTAAAAACCACTGTCAACTCTGAGATCGATCTTGAGAGTGATCTTAATATACCTCCACCTAACCTACTATACGGGTTAAGGCGTAAAGCTAAAGTAAGTTAAAGTTACATATTTTTGCAATGTTAACAAAAACTATTTTTAAGTTCGCCTGTGTATATAATCTGCACAAACAAATTCTAGTAGGTAGTATTTATTGAACATAACATACATATTATCTTCCTTAACAAGTTTCTCGATATGTCTATATTTGAGGAGGCAATAAAAAATTTATGTACCCCTTAAGGAAAGTGTCAAGATTCATGGGGACAAGTAATAAAAGAGAGACATTCGTGTAACAACGATTGTTGTTAAAGTAATATATTTTGCATATCGAATCTTTCCTAGAATTATTTCTAATCAAGCCATTAAACAAGCAGGTTAAGGAACCCACCAAATTGTTTAAAACACCCTGTTCTCCTTTTTCCGCACAATGCTACCAGAACTCGGCGGAAAGTGGGGAACAGAAGTGACTTAATTAACACAACCCTTTGCCTACCCTGCTATGTGCGAGATACAGTGGCAAGTAAAAAAGTCTTAGATCACATAAACATAATCCCTATTTGGGGATTCGAATCCAACACTTTTACGTAGAGCTAGCGGCGGCGGCGTACACTGCACAATATAGCTTATTTTTTTCAATCTTTTATAAAATACAACTGGGTCTGATTACCTAATCCTAAGTATCTCCTTGGCACATCCTTGAGACCTGTCCTAGTTTCTAAGTATATTTAAGACGACCTTCTTAGGGCTGCTCAAAACTATTCTTATGTTAAAGCTAAGACTTCAGCAATGCTTACAATATAAATAAAATATTGTAAGCGTATAAGATAAAGCGAAGAACGGAAGTTTCTTAATGGAAACTAAGTGTCTAAACCCTACGTTCCCAGGTTCCCTCTGCTAAAAGCTGAAAAAAGTATATGATTTATAAATACAAATTAAATTAATGACAACCCTGACTTAGGCGGTCGCTAATAATATGTTTAAGCTGTCTGAGCAACGGCTGTATTTACATATTTAAACACCGTTAAATCAATACTCGTGTACAGTAAGAATTTTCAATCTATATCCGCCTAAGAAGTAAATAACTGGATTTATTGCATTTTTTACTAAACCCGTTATGGAATATGAAAATTGTTTATGGAATATATATGAAAATAGTTTAGCCAAATTAAATGGTTAACACAGGTAGGTGGTTGAGGGTTCGATTTCCTCTATGAGGAATGAATTAGTTTCTTTCCCCTGAGTACAAACCCATGACTGTCGTGTTTACAGCCAGACGCTACCACTACCCTCTTATCTTATATAGAGACTAGCGGACGCGCGCAGCTTCTCTAGCTTATTTAGGGGTGAATTCTAATAAACCATGAAACATGTGTTCAATGAAATATTTTTAAGAGTCTAAATTTCAAATTTTATAAAAATCGGTGGCGATTTAAAGATTTTTCCATACAAACTTTCAACCCCTTATTTGCACCCTTAGGGGGTGAATTCTAGAAAACCATGAAACACATGTTCAATTAAATACTTTTAAAAATCTAAATTTCAAATTTTTTAAAAATCAGTGCCGATTTAAAAATTTTTCCATACAAACTTTGAACCCCTATTTCACCCCTTTAGAGTTAAAATTTTTCAAAATCCCTTCTTAGTGGATGTCCAGATTGCGAAAGTAAACATCTATAAAAAAACACCTGCTGTTCGTATCTAGATAGCAAGTAAGTATTTAATAATATACAGGGTGGAATTGTCAGCGCCACTTTAAATGAAACCACAGTTTTAACTACTCTATAAAAGCCTAATATAATTCGGAAAAAAAATAATTCTCAAAAATGAAAAAGTTTTTTTTTCATACAAAATAAATAATAAAATTAGCGTTTTAAAATAAAACGCCATTTGTAAAGTATAACATAGGCACGCACACACTTACCTGTCAAAGCGGCAACGTCGCATACGTATGTGTGCGTGACACGAAATACAGGTATGGATAAAAATCGTGAAATGAAAAAAAAAATCCTACGTCCAAACCGTTGAGGTGCCTTGATTATTTTTTTTAATTCTGGGTTTGAAATATTTTACCCTATATGCAGTTTCAGTAAAAGAAGCGCTGCCTCTTCCACCCTGTATATGACAGATAAAAGAAGTCTCATTTTACTGGTTTCCCATAATTATTATGGCATTGGTAATTTAATGGTAACTATCTTTTTCTATAGATATCACAAAAGGTACAATTGCTAAATCAATCCAGCTTTATTCGACTTTAACTTGTCGTTGACATTTGAATAAGAAGATAAAACTTATGCGTGTATAAAGCGCTAACGAATGGACTTTAGTTTCTTTTTCTGATAATTCCTTTACTTTTCTTATTAATGGTAGATAGTATGCAATATACATGCAATGTACTAAATAGGTTATTCAAATTAAATCAAATCAGCTTCACGCTGTATCCCGCACACAGCAGGGTGGGTAGAGGGAACCTCGTGTGGGTAAACACGAGGTTCCCTCTACCCACCCTATTACCCTACAACCTTTATTTTTTCTTCTTCATGCTGAACCTAGTGTTAAGACAGCCTCGAAAAGTATGTAAAATAAATATTTTCAGGTATAGCAATCGACAATTACCATGCACATTCATCATTTGAATAATAAATACCTTATATTTTAGCTACTGTGTTAAAATATTTGCTCATATAGAATATTAAATTACCAAATTAGTTTATGTAAATACCTACTTTTTTGTAAAATAAGCGATTTATTGAATAAACAAATTGTAAGTTTATATTAAGCATAATTTATGACTGCATATTTAAAACAAATAATAAGTACTATTATATTTTTTTTATTTCACACTGAATCCTGCTTATAGCAGAGTAGGGAGAGGGAACCTAGTGTTATGACACTCCGTTCTCCGTCCGTTCAATTTGATGGGCATTACGCGTTGAATAATCTAACTTAATACCAAATTTTGTCATATTAGCAGATTGAGACCACTGAGGCTTCGACCATCACGTAAAGAAACACGTCCAAACTGAAAACGCCCTTGTTAATAGCGAAAATCATCAAACATCTATAAAAAGCGTTAAATCTATAAATTAGATACAAAGTTTTCAAAGTAATCTAATAATGAATGATTTACACGAATATTCTTATTGCCATAGGCTATTAATGCATGTAATCCTTTTTTATCCGACTACGCGACGTAAGAGGGTGTTACGTATTATACAATTATTTTAATGGTGTAATCCCTTGTAGAGATCACATTGTTGTCCGTCCGTACGTTACATTCGATTCTAATTTGGAGACAAAACTCGGAGGTGCGTGAAAATTAAAAGAAATTTTATTTAATTCTATTCAATATGGAAATACTTTTTATTTTATTTTTAAGAAGAAAGAAAAAATAACGAACACCATTGTGGCACAGTGGAGTACCGCCGAACTGTCAATAGTCATTATAAACACAGTAGTCGTAGATTCAAACCCCATTCGTAAGAATGGATTATTTTCACTATAAGCGAAACTAAAAAAACATTATACAAAGAGCGAAATAGATTGTTTTAGTATTAATAAATTATAAAAATAGTGTTAGCCTACTAAACGCTTAAGACATAGTGTATAAAGTATAAAGACAAAAAAAACGTCCATCTGTGACAGATTTTCCCGAGAAAAGATACCATCGCACTTTACGCAGCTGTACGACCGCGCCATACTTGGCATCGACTTGCCCCTACTTAGGGTTGCTATATTTTATTTTATAATATTTGTTTGTATCCATTATAATTATAATATAAATATTAAACGCAAAAAATGTCTGAAAAATATATAATTGGGTACATTTTTTTAATGTAGCAATACCATCAATTTAATAAAAAATATCATTTTTTATATAATGACAAAAGAAGCTTCAAGATCTTTTTTTTACCCTCTCCTACTCTACTTTCTATCGCTTTCCGCATAAAGCAGGTCGGGCAGAGAAAACCTAATACACTCCGTTCCCCAAAAAGTGAACGCAGCCCTTTGCCTCGTTATCAGAACGAAGAAATAAAAATGTCAAATATTTCATTCTCCGAGTGGGAATACAATCCATAGCCGTAGCATTTACAGGGGCACAATTTTCTATCGCAATTGTCAATTATATTCTAATTGTATTTTCTAACCGTTTTCAACCCTAGCACTTCTTAATATAACTAATATTATACGATTTTAGACTCTATCATAAAGTAATTGGATCGATTTTTAATTGTTCAGAATCGATTCAAAGAATGCCAAAACAGTTGGTTTTCAAAAGAGCGTGCACTAGAAATTCCTTTCAGAGTAAAGCCAGGTCGCAGGAGACGCTTATAGGCGTGGCGGTGGTCTCCATCCATTTAGTGTTTTAAATATTAACCTTGGAGCAATATATTGAAAATGGTATACCAAATTTATAGTGTCTGTTAAATAGCAAAAAACAGTTAAGTAATTCCCTAAGGTCATTACCTAACCAAGATACTACGTAGTAAAATAATATATTTAATCAATATTTCACATATTCATATATATTTAATCCAGTAACGTTATACGACAGCCTACTTACAGGGCCTTGGGATCAGTTGTTACAACTATCACTGACATGTGATAATACGTGTGTAATACGAATACGTACGGTACAGATCGAAAATCTTTAGTTCTAGTGGTTTTTTATAGCTACAAACAGGATAGGCAGAGGGAACCTGGGAACCTAATTCCGTTCCTATTAAGACACTTCCGTTCCTCACTTTCTGCGGAATTCAGGAGGCATTGCGAATAAATGAAAATATAAATTTAAATGAATATTTAATTTCCCCGAGTGAGGATCGAACCCATAACCAGACGCGTTTACAGTCACACTTCGAGTGGCGCCACGAGTGGCCTCATATTTTTTTCATTATAATCAAATATTCTCATTTAATAACAAATAAGTATGTATAGCGAATTTTATTGACCCAGATAAGATAGTATTGACGTCAGCTTCGCGATAGTTAATAATCGAGGTTTTTGTAAGATTAATATTTTTTTTATACTAAATTGACAATTTTAATAAATTCTATTATTAATGAATAATTGAACATAGAAGTCCCGGTTAGCTTTAGGACTTCATTTTCATAAGGCTGTCATGGCACAGCGGAATTGCGCCTGACTGTAAACACCACCAACCTGATATTATAACTCTGGGTTCTATTCCCGCTTGAGAAAATAATTATTTTCATTTCATCGCTGTAGTAAGGCAAAAAGTCGAGTGCGCCATTGCACAATGTTTACAAGGTTCGGCGGAAAGTGGGGAATTTCTCCGTTCAAATTTCTCCGGCTACACCGCGTATGGCTTTAATCATGAACAAAAGAAATGTATTTATATTTATTCTTTTATCTATATTCTTTTAAAATCGATATCGATCAGCTGATGAAACGAATACAGTGATAAGGTTCGAACAATGTATACACAATGTACGGTCTACAGTAAAGTAAAATAAATTGTAGAAATACATATATATATATATATGTATGCCTTTGGAGAATTGGAAATTAAATACCAAAGATGGTATAGGTTTAAAAACATTTTTAGAAATATATGTGTGTTATTTTATTAAATACTGAACTTAGAAAGATTATGTTGAAATTTTATGATGAGAAGGTCTGAGCGTAAGCGCAACGGTTGTGGGTACGATTTCCGCTCGGGGGAATGCTACACTCGCATTACTTCCCTTTCGTAATTGGACAATGTCTTGAAAATTAAACAGAAGTAGGGAAAGCTTCTAACACACAGGTATGGAGGAGATGGAGGAGAAGACAGAGAAGCTGCCTCCCACTGCTATATGCAGCACATTGCCTTAGGCTAAAAAAAAAAACAAAAGAAAATATTTGACTCAAATTTTTAACAGTCCTGTTTTTAATATGTAAACACTGCACATTGATTATTTTTAAAAGAAATATACTGAAATTGAAATTAATAATTTTAATGTATTATTTATGATACACACTATCATATCTTGACAATAGAAGAACTGTTAATCTAATAATAATAGCCTAGACAATTCCTTAGATAAAACACCTAATTCTATTATTACTTAAAAAAAATAAAATTGTAATGGGTATAATTTAATTGATATGGACATTAGTTAAAAGGACTTGAGTCTTCCAAAGATTTAAGCGTTTATTTCTAGAAGTAAAGTAATTTATTTATTCATATTATTTTTGTTTCTTTAGCCTTAAGATATATCCCCCCCATAGCAGAGTGAACAGAGGTAACCTGGCAACCTGATGTTAAGACATTCCTTTTTCTATTCCCATTAACACACTTTTGTTTCCCACTCCAATCCGGGGAATCCAAATTGTGGGTTGGATTTCCGCTGGAGGAAATGAAGGTTGCGACGAACGTTTGCCCTTACGCCACAATTGGCCTGGCATGATTTTACAGAATAACCAGACAGAACTTATTACCTTATTATATCTGAAAGACTGAAAAAATAAAAAATTGGCATTTATATATGAACTAGCGGCCCGCTCGCGGTTACACCCGCGTGAACTATGTTATTATTAATTTCTGTCTCCATGAGTACATACGTCCTAGTGACGTCTATGCAAAATTTAAGACTCCTAGCATTTGTAGTAACGAAGTTTCATACAAACTTTCAACCCCAAAAACAACCCCTTAGAGGTCGAATATTGCAAATTCCCGTCTTAGCGAGCACCTACGTCCTATTAGTAACTCCTATGCAAAATTTCAGATTCCTAGCACTTGTAGTTTTGTGAGATTTCGTGATGAGTGAGTGACCTTTCGATTTTATATAAATAGATATATAATTAACTGAATCTAAAATAAACACTATAATACTCGTATATCTTTCTTTACGCTGGTGGCATTAATTTGAATCATCGACTGGTTATCTATGCACTTATCAGAAGGTTATCATCGCAATTTGTCGCCTTATCACCTTATCAGTCGATATCAAAATACATGATTACATTGTCCACCATATACGTATTTGTTTGTTTTAATAATTTATGGCTAGACTTTATAATTATCTATATATTTATTATTTGTTTTAAATATTGCGGTAAATTAATAGGTGTTAAGTATTTTTTTAGCTTTACATTGTATCCCGCACCATGGGAGAACGCCCCATCTACCTACGCCCATGATGCGGGTAAGACGGGTGGTCCGTGCCCAACCCGGAATAACCTGATGCCCACTCTAGAAATTTTGCTTACAAAAGAATTGCCCCAAAAATATAGAAAAACAACATTTACATGAACGTGTCTGTGTAAAGCTAAAGACCAAACCGAACTTGGGAAGGAATCGAACCCAAAACCATGGTGTTTACATTCAGACGCTGGCCTCACATCTTTTCTTACTTTAATGTTCAAAATAAACGAGATAAACAATTTTTTTTTATCAACATCTCTATTACATAATATTCGTATATTGTCAAATAAATTTTACGATTATGCCGCTCTTATAAAAAGGGGAAAGTGACAATAAAAAGAAATTCAATATCCTGATATTGTTATTTTTATGTATTATATAAGCCGGATGTTGTACTCAAGTAGTTCAATTTGCATAGGTTTTATATATTTACTTATATAATACTTAGGTATTTTTTGCTTCTGGCTTATGTTATAGTAAAAACACTTTCAAATTCAATATTCGTGAAAATGGCGCTCGATATGGTCTTTTCAAGATGTTATAGTTACTTGCTTTCCTTTTTTTGTAGTCTTAATAATGTTAATATCCCTTGTTTTTACCTTTGCCAAGCTATGGGCCTCTCACCCATATATATTTATAATTCCACGCTGAAAGTCTTCTGAGCAGAACTGACCACTTACAAATAAATATACTTATAATATTAAGATCATTTGTGTGATAATAAATGTTTAAAAAAAATATGGAAGAAATAGAACAGAAAGGTTTGTAAAACAAATCGACGTAAATAATTCATTTAGTCTTATTTTTTCCTTCTTTTTTTCAACAGTTTTAGACTGGATATCGAACCCACAACCATTGCGTAATGGGTTTACAGTAAAGCGCTCTATCTCGTGATGCTTAGGTATCTCGTATACAGCTACCTCATACATAGAGGTAGTCAGAGCGAGTGTTGTAGATTCGATGTCAAATCAAGAGAATAAAGCATTTAATAGTTTCATTTTCTAACGACAGAAAGTGAGTGACACTTATATAAACATTAACAACTGAACAAAAAAAAGGCGAAAGATTTATACGTTTTGAAAGGAAAGAACAGAACAGAACTGAACAAAAATCTCTGCGATATCAATATAAGTATAACTTGAGTGTCGTTATCAAATTTAAAAAAAACTAGTTACAAGGCCAAGAAAATCTATAAGTAGGTACTAATACATACATACATACATTTACTACGATATACTTTTCCTTATATATCTATAAAATATAAAAATCCCCCCCACAATGATGTCATACACCGCAAGACACTAAATACCTACTACCTACAAGACATTGCAGATACGGCAAAGGTTTTACCCTATATAGGTCGAGGTCGGTCACAGCCGAGCCCTTTTGCGGCCCATTTACCCTGCTACGAGTATATTGTAATATTGGGTTTTATATACTATTCGTTGCCCGTAGCTTTGTTTGTGTGAACTTTTGAGATGTAGAATGTATAATTCCGTTTTTCTCCATTTTTCCTAACATCATATTTTTTGCTTCACGCTGTATCCTTCACCTGGCAGGGAACGCAAAGGGAGCCTAGGAACCTAGTATTAAGCGAGGAAATGAAAATATTAAATATTTCATTTTCTCAAGTGTGGATATTGAACTCACAGACTTCGCGTTTACCGTCGCACGTTTGGCGCTCCTGCATCACGACGGCCACATAACCTAATATAATAATAATAAATAGAGAACTGAGAATCTTAACATTACGTTTGCCCTATCTTAACTATGTCTTAAACACCAATTTTCTTTGCCTAGTGTTCCCCAATTTCCGTCTAAATTCTAACATTCCGTGATACCTAAACCTAAAAACCTACTGCGGCTTTTAATACACGAAAACAATTTTTCACCAAAATTACAATAACTGATAAATAAATGAAACCAACGAACGACTTTATAATATCGTAAAAATATTAGAAATTCGTATTAATTCATATTTTTGAATTAGAAATCGGATGTATTTAGTTGCATGAAATTTGATATGCATTCGTTGTAAAAATAAAAAACTTACCTACTCGTGTTCATATACATTCATATGGAATTAGAAAGTGCTTATGTAGATATTAAACATAAAAAAAATATATTTGTAGACAAAAATTTAAATGCTTATTGAGACCATCATGACTCAGTTAAATTGTGAGCATGAGGTGGTAGTAATGTCAAATCCCGTTTAAGATTGAAATTATTGTCAAAATGTAATTATTTCTATATTGTCGAAAGAAATTTAAATTTTCCATTATTTTGTTTGAAGATAAGATATACTTCCAATAAGGTCATCATAGCGCAGCAGCCTAGCGTCTGACTGCATCCGCAACGGTTGTAGGTTCGATTCCCACTCGGGAGAATTAATTATTTCGCTCTAACAACGAGACACAAAATGACTCAAAAATTGGGCGGAATATGATGAACCAAGTGTCTTAACACTACGTTCTCATAAAAGCTAAAGAAACTGACAATAAATGAACTAGCCATATATGTATGGGCTATAGTGTCTTAGTATGCAAAATGCGTAACCTTACCGTGCCTTGCGTAAAGAATAGAATACATAAATAATGACATAACATTGACAAATGACCTACTGTTTGTTTACAAGGTGGCAATGTCATCTTGCTTAAAAAAGGATACGATCGATATGGCTTTTGGTTTTTGAGAAATTTGTGAACTAACATACATACACTTAAGAAGTATTAAGTAAAGTAATAGTAGTATTGGAATCCAAATCCAACAACATACATACATGTGAAAGTAAATAACACTTTTTTTGAAGATAGTTCTTCATAATACATAATTTTTAATACACTTTTATTTCTACTTTATTTACACTCGCTTAAACGGATTTTTTTGGATCTATGAAAACCCATAATGAAAAGTGATAAGTGATAAGAGTTCTTCAATTATTCCTACGATATCCACATAGGAAAAAATGCAAAAAAAATATTTTGTAATTTATGCGTTAATTTTTAGTAATTAAATAAGTATTTGTACTTGCGTAAATTATAACTTTAATATGAAGTCTTGTGAACACATAACCAGTATTCGAAGGGTAACCTACAGACAAAAATAAGTTCCAACGTAATTTTTTTACGGAGGAAGGTCATGTCATGTAAAAAGCATGAGCTCCTCCCGGAAGGCATGTAAGCAAAAATCGATGGCAGTGGAAGAGTCGAGAGAGATATGCAGAGACTGTGCGTTTGGCTCTCCGTTCTCTCTGGCTAACACGCTAGGAATAAAACGTGAAAATATAAAATAATAGTTATTATTATATGAAATACTTAAGCATTTTTGAAGGTCATTTCAATCTAAGCCCTTAGCTGGAAGGTTATCAGTACTGTTAATTGATTTCTAGATATAGTACGAGTATATAGATATCTACTTTTACACTACTATCGTTCAAACGACGATGATATATGTATATTTAAATAATAATATGTATGCCGGACTTTGACTGTCTAGCTCCTTATTAATCTCAGCTAAAATTATATGAAATATAAACATTGTGTGTTGAGTAGCGAAACTCAACGCCGGGGTTGCCTCGTTACCAGAGAGTAAATCGAACCCACAACCAGCGCGATTGCAGTTACACGCTTGTGTCCGTTCGCCTCACCAACGCACCCTACAGAACTCGGTGGAAAGTGGGGAACGGAATGTCTCAATGGGAAACGACTTGTTTTATTGCAAGGATTCCATTTTCCCTCTAGTTATCCTGTTATATACGGGGTACAGCGTGAAGCTAAAAAAAATATAATCATTACACTAAGCTACAAAGGTTAATTCACAAAGACAAAGCTAAGTATAAAAGCAGATTAATAAATAATGTTTATTATGAAATTAATAAATATTATAAAAAAAATAAAACTATATTACAAAGAAATTAACGTACAAATTGTCTTACAAAGTTTATTTTTAATTAGTTTGAAAAGAAAATAATAGAATTGCTAATTGTAATTAAAGTGATGTTGTTCTCGACGATTACGAATATGTTCTTAGCTTATTTATGTTAGTAAGTAAGTTAGTAATAAGTATAAATACTCATAAATATATTTAGAAACGTATTTTATACGTTTCTAAATATAGTTGTCAAATTAATAATGAAACTTTTCTAAATAAATAATTAAAAAATAATTAATTCCTAAGCTAAATTAAAAGTAAATGTGTACACGACAATATTGTTGAAAGTAAACCGACACAGATGTCACGTACTGCTTATTCTTTGCTAACAAGCATATTTGAAGCAAAATTATGAAATTTTTCATATTACCACTAACAATAGATGATTAGTTTTCATTTTAATGGCATACTCAAATGCTGAATCTCGTATAGACATATCTGTTTTCTTTACATGGTATTTATAATTCTTATTTGCAAAACAAAAGCTTCACGCTTTTCCCGCATATCACAGTAGGAAGAGTGAATTTAGTGTAAGTCTTCGTTTCCACTACTTTGAAGATAATGCCTGTTGAATGGCGGAATTAAACGCCGCAAGGTGTCTTGTTAAAAGAGTAATATAAAATAATTAACCCAGATGCTATGCTGCTGCGTCCCTACGGCCATTTATTATAATTATTATTTTACATTTTTAATTTATGTAACTTTATCCTTTTCTACATGTAAAATGTGTACTTAAACTTCTTATTTTTTTTAAATAAAACTCGCAAATTATATTATAAAGGATGACAATTGAAAAAAAAATTGTCCATTAGGTACTTACTTAAATTTTGTCATAACCGAGCATATTTGGTTTGAGTTTCAAGTAACTCTATAGGAGTTGCGTAAATGAGTAACAAGACACGTACTTTGACAATCTATTTATTGCGAAAATCTTAACAAATTAACATTCCAACTATAACTATTATTATATAAATATTTATATTTGTTTCTTATTTATAATTAAATAGGAATCTTCGAAATATACAAAATACAATTGTTTAAGGCATTTCTCATATCACATTATTGGTTTTTAGAACTCTTTTCTTCCATAAGGTTTATGTAAGTAAAGTAAAAATTTTATTAAAACATTAAAATTGGTGAAATTAGAACTTTTATTAAAAATCGCTTTGGTGGTGAAGAGAGACAGAGAAAAATCTTCCGTTAGGCTAGGTTATGTAACTAAGAAAAGATATCTCGAAATTTCTATAGAAACAGGATTTCTCATTTTGTATCAAAGTTCACGAAAACGAAGCGCGCTTATTAAAATTTTACTTATGATTTTAAAATTATAGACAAACTTCTTTTTTTTTGTTGTCGGTTGACTCTCTTCTCCACCAAAGCGACTTTATACAATTCAAGTACACAAAATGTTCCTTCTCAATATTATACACACATTAAATGTCTAACATGTATAAATAAATGTATTATTGCAAGTATAACGGCAATGTCCCTGGCACTGTTCTAAAATAACTTAAAGTACACTTAAACCGCAACAACTAATCTCATAATTGTATAAAATTACATAATATAATTAATTTGACTATATTTTGTATTATGCTTAAATTGAGAGTTTGTTTATGTAAATACGTCTCTTGTATGGAATAAAGCGGCTTCACCCTATATTTCGTATATAGGAGGGTAGAGGAAAAAAGACCCTAGCATTAAAAAAAAACACTCCGTTCTCTATTTTCCGACTAAGTCCTCCCCGAATTTTATATGTAGATATATTTTAAAAATCAGTTTTGTATAAGTATTAATTATTAGTATGTCTTTCTAATTGCGTTTAAATTAACTTTAATTTAAGATTTCATATAACTAAAACAGTGAACAGTTCGTTTTGTTTTTTTATTATAATAACCATACTTATTACTATAAAGACGTATTTACATAAAAATAATTTTTCATATACATAAACATATAAATGTATACAAGATTGTATAAAAAATTAGTGACAGACGTATGTAATTATAAAATATATCTAAAATTGTGCTTTAAAATAATTATTTCAATAAGGCACATGCTATTGACACTAACGATAACATTACCTATATAAAGAACCTTCTTTTTTTTGGAGTCGGTTAAAAATGAAATCATTGGTTAAGTACGTTATGAAGCGTAATATATCTACAACTATATATAATACAACACTAAGTGGTTCAGTGTTTTTATTTTTTTATTTTAAAGGATTATTATCAAAAAAATAATATTTCTGAAACAGCAAAAGCTCTTAAGAAATATTTAAATAAAACGATAGATATATGGAAAATCCATTTTTATAAAATGGATTCACAGATTATATAAAAACTTAAAATGATTTTTTTAAAATATCAGATACTATGAAAGACAGACCACATTTTCAACTAGTTAACTATAAATGTTTCTGCTATTAAAATGTCAAACTCTACCATCAAGAATACATTAAGACAATGAGTTTGATATATTTTATAAGCTTTGGCTACCAAAAAATACTACTAACTTCGATAATAATCCTTTCACATATTTAAAAAAATCACGTTCATGTACTTATTTTATTAATAATTTAATAAAAACCTCGACAAAAATGCAATTTTTGTATCAAATCTAACATATTATGTATAGAATAATGAAATTTGTAAATAATATTATTTTATTTAAAAAGTACTTTTGTACTTACAGTTTCGTTTAAAAAAAACCATGATTTTGAATAAATAAGAAATATATTACAAATGTTATTAAAATAGTTACATTTTATTTTAACATATAATATAACAGTTTAATAATTAAATGAAACAAGCCGACAGTAAGTTAAATGCAATCGATAGTATAAACGCAAAGCTACATTTTGATCAAGAAGACTTCTTGATTTCATTTGACCGTCTATTAAATTTCATTATAAAAATCTAATTAAAAAAACGTTCAAAAAAATGAAAAAAGAATTAAACACTACAGTACCTCTAGAAGCAGTGCAGTTATTTTATAAAAACGTAAATAAATACCTTAAAACAAATTCAGTCGAATTTTAAGAATGACTTTTCTAGAGAAGATAATAAGATAAACAAAGCGCGATAAGGGAAACTAAGATAAAGTTTCTAGATATCGATTTTTCACTAAAAAAAAAATACTCTTTCCATACAGCTTCCCATGGAAATTAATAGCTACGTGTGAATCAATTAAACTACGCGAGAGTGCCGCAAAAAACACAATTTCAACAAATATCTAGACAATAGGAAGAAATTGTACTCACGTGTGTCGCTTTCCACGAGATAAGTAACCATTAGTTGCATTGTTATAAAAAAAAATGTAAGACAATATTTCTCTACAATAAACTAAGTAATTTGCATCCGAAATGGCTAAAATAGTGATAAAAATTAATTAGTAAATAAAAACGGTACCCATGCTCTTAAACTGGCATCCGTTAGTGTATAACATATTCTATTTAAATATACAAATCGTTATCGCTCCATACGATCGCAAATCAATCGGACACGGGCTCAGTGTCCGTTGAAATCCGTCCAATTATCCGTTGTAATGCAAAAACGGTTCACTCGTCACACTGACGTTACACTTAACTCGCGATTTGAACTGACATCACACTATATCCGTTATGTTGGTACTAAGCGGCTCCAGCCTCTTGCTTTTGTTGGATAATTGACTCCCATTGCGCTATAAGACGCGTTGAACTTGGTGCTAGGAACTCTTGGCCCGGACCTAGTTCACAAAGTTCAGCCAACGACTTAGCTGGCTTCAAACTACCCAAAGATTCGTGGCCAGAACTGTTCCTAGGTGATGGCGATCTTAAATCATCATTCAACGCCTCGTATAATTCTCCTATAGATTTAGTTGCTTTCAACTTTCCTGGTAAAGGAATATCTTCTTCATCAGACTCTGAGGTTGTTTCTGTATCACTTAGTTCTATATCGAAAGGCTTCTGCTTCTTCCGCATTTTCTTTAATTCGTGTTCTCTATCTTTCATGTCTTGCAATTCTTTTTGTATTTTCTCTTCAACAGGCACGTAGCCCTTGCGTACTGGTTTACCTTCTGGTGTGCGACTTATGACTGCTGGGGCGATAATAGGTTCAATTTTGGGTGTAAAAACAATGGGTTGCTGTATTATTGCAGGTGGAGTAGTAGCTCCTGGCGAGGTGACGGGCAACTTGCCTTTGTTAGCTATAAACCTTTGCATTATTCCTTTTGTACCAGTCTGGGGCGTGAATCGCCTTGTATAGCCATTAGTGCTTAGTAATGTCGGCGTAGGAGGAGGCGAAGGAGCGATAGGCCCTAGTAAGTGGGATGTAGAGACCGCCCTATTCAATGTCTTTGGCCTTTCAGCGTTTCCGTTGACATGGCCATTTTGTTTTGTCACGTCAATAGTGGATTCGGAAAACAGCCTATTGACTCTGAAGTGACCCTCCTTGAATTCCCGTTCCCTTTCTGTCACTTCGATTATTTCTCTTTGGATTCTGGACAAAGGATCCTCCTTCAGCATTGACTGTAAAATTGAAAACAGTGATTAAAATGTTGGTTTAATCTGAATATATTTGTTCTATTATAAACGAAATGGGTGATAACGATATAGGTAGTTTATTTTAAATGAAAGTACTAAAACAAGGTCGACCGCATATATCTTAGTTTCCATTATACAATTCTAAAAATTCGGTGTTTGGAACACTAGCATCGACAACAAGTATCGAAAAGAAATGTAAAGTGTAGTAATAAGAAATAATGAGATAGCTCAGGATGCATGTTCACGTTTTATAGGGAATTTGGACATTTTTAAAATACTAACTGGGAAACAATATATCATACAGCAAACGCCTAGTGTAGCTATTAATGCAACTTGTTTTTATACTTCGAATTAGTATTTTTTTAATCTATCTAGGTACAAGAGCAACGTGACTTAAAAGAACAAACGTAATAAAAAAACATAGTTGACTATCAGAACAGAAATGAAAATAACATCGCAAAACTCGTCCGTAACCTAGTTAAGTAACTTGTGGGTATTGAGTATGTAATATTTTTTGATATATACAATATAAGGCTATACTTGTTTGTATTGACCTTACTGGGTGACACAAATACAAGAACCCGTCTCAGGTTGGCCGTAAGTGCAGTTTATAGGGGTATTAATTATATGAAATGTATGTATGTATGCATGTCTATATTAATATAGATAGATATTAATTAATGTAAAAGTTATATATAGATAGTTTAGGAGTTCGATTCCCATCCGAGGAAATTAAAAATATATTTTCAATTAACATCGGGCAAAACCGCAGTTAAAAGCTAGTCATTTGTATAAAAAATATTTCAACAGGTTTTATCTACATTTGTTTGCAACTATTTCATAAAAACTAAGAATTATTCTTTTCTACATTTTATGTTGCTATTAATTTGTATGGTCATGAAGTGTGGAAACTGACGTCATAGAGGTAATAGATGAGTAATTATGATTAAAACTTATTTATATTCAATCTCAGCTCATTTAGAACGAATTTGCAAATGCTAAACGGTGATCGAATTGAGAGATTTAAACTATAATTGGTTCGTATAAAATGTTAGTTTCACAGTCTATCCTGAAAATAGCAGGTCTGGCAGTTCTCTGCCTGCTCTGGTATAGAGTGGCGGAACTCAACACCGCTGAAACGCTAGCTAGATGCTATCCCATTTCACCAGTGTCCTCAAAATAAAGATACATGTAATATTTACTTAAAAATGAATATATTCGTGAGTGAAAAATAAATTCGTTTTACCTGTACGGTATTTTCAATTCGCTATATCTTACAAAACTATAAAAAAATCTTAATTTAACATTTAATAACATATGTAATATTAAAATAACTTCAAAGTGCCCATAAAATGTTTGCAATTAAATATTACTTTAACACACTTGTAATTATGAAATTTTCATAACAATTTTAAACAATTTAAACATCTGTTCTGGAAAATGATTAATATAATGAGTCATTTCGTCTATACGGAATTATATTTTCCACTCACGATTTTTTATTACTTTATTACGTACTTAGTAATCGTATAAAAATTTTATTTTATCTATAAACTACATTATTATTAAATGTATATTTTTAAACAGAATGCGTCGCGTGATTTGGACCATAGATCATATGTAATCGAATATTTTTTATGGCGAGGTAGCCAGAGGAAAGTTGGGGACCTAGTGATAAGGCAATTCGTTCGCCACTTACATTCGCCATTACGAAACATCCGTTCCCCACCTTCCAAATTCTGGAGGCATTGAGTGCTGAAGTTTAACGCCGCGCATTATCAAGTTACCAGAATGAAATATTTGATATTTTCCTTTCCTCGAGTGAGAATCAAACCTACAATCGACACATTTACAGCCGCACGCACCCCTGCACCACCACCAAAATATACAACTTTCATTCTTCATTTAACTACACTTCATCATAACCTTAGAAGTTATCCGGCGGAAAGTAAGGAGCGGAGTGTCTTAACACTAGGCTCCAGGGCTTCTAAGCTATAATTTAGCACTAAGATTCAAAAGAACATAAGTTAAGAGACTTAAATATATAATTCATACTTTAGTGTAAAACAAGGAAAATTATGATGTTTATAAAGCATTAGATCAAATATCTAGTAGCTATTGAAAAATCAATTATAAATGTACAAGACCGATTCTTGATTATTTATTTAAGCCTACTTCGGTGATAATTATGATATTAAAATTAAAAACATTCTAATATTATATAAGTAAAATTTGTTTGATTGAACCCGCTAATCTCAGGAACTACTGGTTAGAATTTAATTGTTCTTTTTGTTGGATAGTCCATGCATCGAGGTAGGACCTATAGATGGACCTATAGACACAACTCTAAGTCTGTTTTTTTCGTAAATTAAGAAAGGCATAAGGCGTAGAAGTGATTTGCCACTACGTTTTATATATTTCTACATACAATTCATGATGCATTAAGATATATGTATGAGAAAGTATAAGATTAGATTATACTTATCAATTTGCAAATTTTTACATTTGATACTAACATTTTCTTTATCGCCTTATAGGCAAAACAAAATAAAACAAATATTTTACATATTTTTTCAGCTTCATATTTTGTCTATTCTTTAAGAATGAAAAAAAACTATAGTTCCAGGATTTTTTTTGTTTCTAAACAACGAATATTTAATTAAGGTGCCTCGCGTACGTCAAGAACGTATATTATATAGAAATTTAATTGCCAGTTACAAACATTAAACAGCCTTCCTTTAAATTGATTAAGTGATTTGATAGCTCTTTTTGAATACCATAATATATTGCGTTAATAGTTAAAGAGCGTTCCTTGGAAAATAATTACAATTTTTTTATACATATGTATAGTACAATCGACAACTCGCGGTAGCCCTGGAGTTAGTTATAAACATAAAACAACACTAAAAACAATTCAAAAAGAAAATTACAACAATTAGTAAATAATAATTAGATTACCCGCTACTTGCAACTCATCCACTTCCACTGGTTGGCTGGAAGAGATATCTTATAGAGATAAGTCCATCTTTGTGAACTAAATGTATTTTATTTTTTTCTTATGTATACTTTGTGCAATAAAGAATACTATAGATTTGGTGGGTAATTTATTATTATATTTGTATAGTAACGTAAGTAAGTATTAAAAACGTAAACATGTTCGAACAAAAATAAGGCCGAGACCTAGAGAGAAAGATAATATTTGCTTGCGAAAATATAATATTAATTATGATTCTATGAGTTTGATATATTTGATGATAGTATTAAACTTGTAACCATTGCAAAAAATAACTTCACAACTGCGCCACGATGGTCGATGGCGCATACATATAATACAGTAAGAGTTTTTTTAATGACACCCTAAACGAGTAGTTTCTGTATATTTGCTTATGTAAAACGTATTTTTCTTATATTTAAAAAAATGCAGTTGTTTGATCATATACATATATGTATACTGTTACGTAGGTATATATGAATACAATATTACTTGGAAAAATGTTAAGTGCTCTTGATAAGTGAAATGGAAACAATCGATAGTCACGTTATAAATTATTAGCGTTAGTTAAGAAAGATAAGACAAGACATTGTCCACTCAATTTTATAGCACAATAAATAAAGGCCAGTCGTGGCGCAGGGGCACAAGCGCGACAGGTTATAGCTTCAATTCCTACTCGAGGAAATTAAATATTTAATATTTTCATTCCCCGATCTCGTAGAGGCAAAACGCGGCGTCTAGTTCCGCACCACTCAACAAGCAATGCTTCCTGAATTATGCGAAAAGTGGAGAACGGAAGTTTTAATAAGAACGGAGTATCTTAACGCTAGATTCCAAGATTCTCTCTGCCCTGCTTAGTGCAGGATATAGCGCGAAGCTAAAAGAAATACCGAAGATATAACACGTTATCAGACGAATAACAGTAATGGCTAATCTCGATCACAATTCGAGGTCATAAAAAAAAGCTTTCTAGCTTCTAACATTCCGAAACTCGCACATTTATTTGCCATATTGATATGCCTAGATGAAAATGAAATATGTATGAAAGTAATTAAATCCGACACGAGCCACCCAGTGACCATCAGAACGATGACCTACGAACTCATTTGTTACACTTTAAAGTTTTAGCTTAAAATCTTTGTAATACTTACTTCGCCCATGATTTAAACTTTTTTAACAATCCGATAAAGCGAAATATCCACGGTTACACACACATCACTAGTTTATCTGTTGCCACGGCTTTAAAATTGTATAGCGATTGGAGTTTATTATAAAATAAGTAACGCGTCAAGAACCGCTCGCGGGCTAATGTCCTCTGCTACGTTTTGTTAATTGGCGCGAAAGAGATAGTGTTACCTGTTGTGTTGCTAGATCTGGTGTGGTAAGTTAGCCTATTATAATTAAACTTTATTTTTAAGGAATTTAAAAATACTGTTAAAATAAGAACTGCGGATACCATCGTGGCGCATGGGCGCAAATGTGTGACTGTAAAGCAATAAAAATATCTATAATTGCATGCAGTTGAGTTCCGCCACTCAACATGCGATGCGTTCAGCATTGTGAAAGTGGGGACAGGAAGTATCTTAATGGGAAACGGGTTGTCTTAACACTGGGGTCCCTCTGTCTATCTGACTATGCGCGGGATTCAGAAAGAAATGGAAAAAAAAAATATGGAAATCATTTTTCTTAATTACTTACACGACAAAGTTCCGCCACTCAACACATACATATATAAATATATAGCATCAACATATTCGACACCTGATCTGTCCTTAAAAAAACAAGTATGAGCATTATTCATCAGGCAGTTTACAAAATCTAATAAGAAAAAAGATTCGTTCTCAAAATATTTACTTCATAAATTTGTCCAAGTGTAAGGTAAAATCTTAACATTGGCAACACAATTTACCTATAGCAAAGTTTTTCCTCACCTGACACTGCTTTACCGACGATAACTTCGAAGTACTGTTTTAACGACATCGTTTGAAACTCGAGCGCGGAATTACGCGCCGGTGAATTTGGAAGGGAAAAGGGCTGTTTCGGGAAGCTAAATGAAACCAGGTGAGACGAAACAAAAAAGAACTAAAATTTTAATACTTCAAAATGCTATCAACACTGTTGAAAATAATTAACTAAATTTCAAATTACGTATATCTTATACAATTAAAATGTTGAATGTAGGTGGTACTTACTTTGACTTGAATTTTATAGAAATACTTATGTTCAAATTCTCTACAACGGATTTTTTTATCTAAATGATCTAAAAAATAATAGGAAAGTTATTAAATAAAAATTTATTGAGGTAAATAAGTTTAATGAATCAATAAAAAGATCGTGATTCATCGACACTAAGTAGTGTTTTTATTTTATGTGCTAATAAATATTTTTCTATGAGAGTTCTATGGAAAAAAATGGACTTTGTACATTTTTAAATAATAAATAGCTAGTTCTTACAAAGTATATACCATGATTTACATAAACATTGTTAATATACTTATGATGTCGATAATATATGTAATATTGGAAGAAAACGTTAGATTGTTTTACTTTTAGATGTATCTAAACGAATATAATACTAACTTACAGTTATTTTATTTCCTAATACTAATGACTAGTATTTCAAATTACTTTTCAGACTTTTTTAATGATTTAGCTATAAGTTACAGATTTGGCGATGATTATATAGCTATGAGTTACAGCATTAACCATGTCTTGCCTTGATACCAGAATGGAGAATTAAAATCCTTCATTCCACCGAATGGGAATCGAATCCACAACCGTCGCGTTTACAATCCGATGCTGTTCCACTGCGCCACGACGGCCTCAACATTTTTAATGTCGGTTTAAAAGTAACATCCATGTGACTAGCCCTTAAATGGCGGGAAAGATCGCTCATGCGGAAAAATCTACGAGGGCAATGCTGACAAATATAGGGTGTATGATTAGTGTGCTGTTTTAATAAATGAAATTCCAACATGGTGGCTGTGGGAAAAGTTTTAACACAGTCACCAATAGAACATTTGAATTTGCCAGTATTTTCATGTTTAAACATCATGTGATGAGCTAAACTCCGCTTAACGGCAAACGCTGCATTACAGAGTCCGCATATATAAGGTTTTTCACCTGTATGTTTACGCATATGCACTTCCAAGTCTGAAAATGTCTTCAAACATACAGAACATTGACCTGACTTTTCAGAATGAATCCGACGAATATGAGTTTGTAAGTTCCCTTTCATTGCGAATGCCATGCCACAAAAACTGCAGACATTTTGTTTCTCATTAGTATGAAGACCTATGTGAACATTTAAAGCTGTTCTGGACTTAACCGACTTATTACATAAATGACAAGTATACTTTCTCTCATCACTGTGTACACTTTGATGTTTCTTAACTAGGTTTTTATGAGCAAATTTTTTATTGCATATTGGGCAAGGGTATGGTTTTTCACCAGTATGGACTTTTTGGTGTCTATTTCTAGAAGCAACTTGACGGAATCTCTTTGAACAATACAAACAAACATATGGCCGTTCATCTGTGTGTACCCTCAAATGTGTTATTATATCATTTTTTCTGAAAAAACTACTGCCACATGTCTCACAAGTGAATTTGCGCTCTCTATTTGAGTGATAAGTTTCATTGTGCCTCTTAAGAGAACCTTTTGTAGGGTATTTTGAGCCACACAAGTTGCATACAAAAGGTTTTTCTCCAGTATGTGTCCGCATGTGAATCTCCATGGCGGAGGGACTTGAAGCCATATGCCCACAAATAACACATTGTATTGGCCCAAGTTTCCCTCTTTTTATTTTTTTTCTGCGAAATTTTCTTGGATTTACCTCACAGTCTTTATCATCAGTCTTATCACAAGGATCTATCTGAATGTTATTGATACTTTCAACTGTCTGGCATTCTGGAATTTTCTGAATTTCTATAGTTATGTTAGTTCCGGTATTATCTTGTACCACAGAGTTCTCAGTTTTATCTTTAAAATATTCTTTAGAACATCCATCCAATAAGAAATTATTGGTAAAACTATCATTCTGAATATCACAATCGTCTAGCTCATGCTTAATATCTTCTTCCTTGATATTTAAATCGATGTCTGTGTGCAAATCGGAGTAAAGTTCTATAGGAGCGCTTAAACACCTGAGAGCTTTATCCGAGGCTTCACACTTTTGTACAAACTGATATGACAAAGACAGTTCATTTGCACAGCTGTCGCACATCATGTTGGGCAGTCCGTCGTCTTCTGAAACCATTATGTTCACTAAACGCATTAGCTTCGCGCTGTATTGTATATTATCCGGCTCATGCTCAAAAACAGATACAGTCCCGGACTTATCTAGACAAATTCTACAGATTAGTGACTCCATTTATGTTATATGACTACCAGTTGTAAATGAATTAATAAAAAATGTATAATTTAATATATTTCGGATGATAAACAAACATTGTATATGTAAATTGATAGATAGCATCCAATTTTCACAATATTGGCCACTTGACAGCTTAAATATGCCGCATGACAGGAGTCAGAAAAAATGTCAAATGTGATAAAAGTAAAAAGAAGTGTTTTTTTTTGTTCAAATACATGTAATAATTATAATATTCACAATAATTGACATTTATCTCGTTATTTACAAAAGAAACACAACTTAGTTAAATTCCAGAAATTAAAACCGTTACAAAGAATATTTGTAATAAATTATCAAAACACTTACTAAACTGCTTGCGATCTGTCATTTGCATTTATATTTTGTGTAATTTTTTCATGACAGGAAATTGAAAAATTGTCATTATGATAGAAAATCGGTTTTTCAGTTAAATGTTTACATTTACTTTCGATAAAACTATCAAATTACAAAAAATCTATATTTCGTACATATAAAGTTGAATAACAATTTTATAAATTAACACTATAGTTGAATGAGAATTACAAAGATCATGTAGGAATAATGTATTTAGAAAATAAATAAATAATGAGAATTAAGTATTAAGATGAATAACGGGTCTTGTCGCTTATGCATTAAAAACCCTGGTGAAGTTTCAATATATAGTATCAGTGAGGGAATACAAATAAATAAAAAAATTGTATATTGCTGCAGCAACGTAAATATTGAAGAAAATGACGGATTACCATCGTATATTTGCAACTTGTGTGAGTGTGAACTTAAAAACTGTTATAATTTTATATTAAAATGCGAAGAATCTGATAAAAAGTTGCATTTAACTCATCCTATTTACTTAAGTGTAGAATGTAATACAAAAATTGAAATAAAAACAGAAACGGAAATCGATCACAATTCATGCATAGATGATGTTACTAGGACTCCATATGAATCACCTACTGACGAAATTAAACAGGAATTCAACGATAAGAAAGAAACTGTAAAAAAGAAAAAGGTAAAACTATATAAGAAACGGAAAAGCTCAACAAATTCAAAATGTAATGTATGTGGAAGAATTTGTCCAAATGCATCTACACTTGTCATACATATGAGATCTCATACAAATGAAAGGCCATATGCTTGTTCTTCCTGTGAAAAGACCTATAAAGACAGTGGTAGTCTTAAGAGGCATACTGAGCGTACTCACTTAAAAGATAAAAGGAAACGCAACTTTATTTGTGAAAATTGTGGTAAAGGATTCTATTCTAAAAATGAAGTTAAAATTCATATGAGAGTCCACACTGGAGAAACTCCATATGCTTGTGCTTACTGCCCTGCAAGGTTTACGCAAATAAGTGCCCTACAAAGGCATCAGTTCCGACACACGGGCGTAAAAACACATAAATGCTTAACATGTCATAAAAAATTTTGTACTAAAGATGAGTTAAATTCACATTTTGCAGTCCATTCAACAATTAAAAAATTTATGTGTTCAATTTGTAATGCTCTCTTTAAGTTTAAAAATAACTTAAGAAAACATGTGAGAAGTCACTCGGAAGATTATAAATTTATTTGTAACTATTGTGGTCGTAATTTTAGTATGAAAGGTAATTTGAAATTGCATATAGAGAGGTTGCATTCATCAAAATCAGGTTATTGTGATATATGTGTGAAAAATGTATCTAATATGGAAGCTCATATGTGGAAACATACTGGAGAAAGGCCTCTAAAATGTGAATTATGTTCCAGTAGCTTCTCTGACCAAAACTCTTTGGCTAGGCATATTAATTTTAGACACAAGCAACCCGATAGGTATAAATGTACTTTCGATGGGTGTCCTTTAAAATTTCCATCGCGGCCTATGTTAGATTTTCATGTGGCAAAATTACATAGTACTGTGAAACCATTTCAATGTGATAAGTGTTCTAGGGGGTTCTATAGAAAAAGTGATTTAGTTAGACATAAGACAGGAACACACAAAGAAAGGCTTATAGACTAATCTAATGTTTTATTATTTAAATATAACAGATTAGTCTAATATTGTGAAAAATTATATTTTAGAGACAATTTTTTTTATGTATGTGACAATATTTGAGTTTTTGTATAGTCATTGTTAATAAAAATCTACAAGTCATGTTTAGTTAAGAAGAAGTTACTACACCTCATATGATTATAATATTAAATACTTATTGCAAATAGTTATACTTATGAAAAAAAAATTGCTAATAAAAAATTTGTAACTGTCTTTATATCATAACTAACATTGTGCAAACTGCATATTTCAAAATAAATTAATGAACACTTAAAATCTTTGGTAAGCAGACTGTAATTATTATTTTTGTTAGAAACAAAAAGAACTATATAAGATACTTGTAGAACAAGGAAGTTCCTGAATATGTTGTGAAAACCATTTCTTTGTATGTAATAGAGCTTCTATTTATTTACAAGTAATGATAGCTCATAAATGTAAAAAAAAACTTCTAATTTGTTTAAAAAATATTATAAAATTCATTATTTAAAAAATGACATACCAAAACACATTAATTGTGAGTTCAATGACCACTTGTAGGAATGAATATTTTTTTTATGGCCATTTGGTATTACAAAGTATAGCGGTGAGTTCACCACATAGTGTCTATTTCAAGCAAAATTATTTATTTTTATAATGGTCAAATAATGCAGTGTGTGAACACTCACTAAACATTCCCTTAAGTATTATTTCTTATCAATTAATATGTAATTAACTCATGTATTGTGCATTTTGTACATACTATATAAGTTATTTATTACTGTATCTGAAGAAACATCTTGTTGCATCTGTTTTAATACTCATTGAGACCAGTCATGGTGGGTCACAAGAATGCAACAGGTTATGGCTTATAGCCCCCACTCAATGGAATGAAATATTTAGTATTTTCATTTCCTTGCTCTAGTATTGATGTAAAGCATGGTGTGCAACATGCAGTGTCTTCAGAATTTGGCAGATAGTGGGTATGGAGTAACACTAGGTTCCCAGGTTACCTCTGTCTACCTTGCTATGTGCAGGATACAGCATGAAGCTAAAAAAATATTTCAATTCACAAAAATATTTTTTTATAAAATATGTAAATATTTATTATGAAAAGTTTAACAAATATACAAAATGACTAGATATTAGATTTTTTTTAATGTTATTTGGGAAAGAAAAATATAAAAAAATAATAAACAAAAATTTAAACTCACGCCTCATACAAGCTGTCAGAGCACTCTAGCCAATAAGCCATATTTTTGGGCTACATCAATAGTCCTTTATCTTAATAAGAACAAATGACTGATTCAAAAGTAAAGTAAATTAGTATAATTGTTGTTGTAATATATTATTAATTAGTAGTTATAACAGTGATTAGTTTTCGGATTCCACAAGGTGCGAGTTCAAATCCTGTTATGGTAATTTTTATTAAACATAATTTTAAGGCCAAACTAGTCAATGAATAAAACATTAACAACTGTCAATCTATATATTTATTTCCAGTACTGTGTTTCAGTACATTAGGTATCACAGAAAATAAGTGAAAAAGCGAGAAAACTACAGTTAAATATAAGAAAAGTAAAGAATAGAAGAAATAAAACAATTTGTTTAGTGAATGGTTATTTCATTTCACTTCTTAATATGCTTAATACATAATTATGCCAACACAAATTTCATTAAAGTTAAAAAAATAAACGTACATCGGTATTGTGTATGTTTATTTATATTGGAGTATGATACACCAAAAATCCTTAAAAGAAATTGCACAATCAAAAATTTTTGATCCAGTCAAAGATTTCATATTATTATATTATATAATAAATATTTTAAAAACGAAATAAAAATCATAAATATATTATGGAAATGAATTAGCTAACATTATAAATTATGCAGTCAGTCAACAATTCACCTATATTTCTAACTCACGAGCGATTTGTAACAGATAATAAATGTCAACAAACACTCCACAGACAACAAATATAATCTACATTAAAACCTCCAGCTAATTGTTAGGCCGACTTGTGCCCGTTATAAGCTCTGCTATATTACCCAGTGTTCTAAATGTAAATTAAAATCTAGACCTAGCTTTACGACTAATGACTAAATAAAAAAAATGCTTAGCACCAAACAAATTAGGACACAGGCAATTGTACAATTAGCTAAAAGAATCTTAGGATATTTATTTACAATTCACGTAAAAAGTGAATTCCTTTTTTTATATGTAAACTTAAAATGTATGAACATTTTTCGTCTCCATTTATTTCTATGTTCGACAGAGGCGGATAGAGTCGATGTCAATGTTTCTTATTAGTCTATAGCTTATCAATATTTTCACAAATGTGCTTCCTTATTATAAAATGAATATATAACATATAACTTAATAATAACTTTTAACTTAACTTGATAATAACTGTTTAAATAAATAATATTAATAAAAAGATAACATCCATACATAATATTAATTAACAATACATTTACGTGTGATAAACATATAATTTCCAAACATGAATTGTTTAAATTATTTTTTCGAAAAAACACAAATGGCCGATAGTATAATTTCTCATTTAAGCAAAGTCATTGTGCAAACTGCTATTTTAAAATATTATTGCATATTTAAAAAACTTCGAAATTATTTTCAAGTTAAATAAAAGTGTACTTTGTGAAATCATTATGAATAAGAATATTCTTGTCAATATATTAATTAGATATCCTATCTAATTTCAATAATTGTTGATTATTCCATATCACATGGGATTTGTAAACTTTCAGTTAACAATGGAACACTTAGCAAGTGACTGTTTTGCTTTCTAAGATTAGTGGGTTTGATTTTCTTGATAATTTCTTTCATTTTATTCCTAGATTATTTTTGTGTACGGTATACTGTAAACTATACATTTTTCTATGGTTAAATAATCGGTAAATTTTTCACCACTAATTATTAGCCTGTTCAGTCATTTGTACATGCAGCGCATCTAGGCTGAAGCAGTCATCGGGAAAATTAAGGGGAAAAGGGGGGAGGGTGTGTAGGAGAAATTCGGAACAATTTAGATGATACACCTTTCTTTTATTACCATTAAAGTAAACCAGTAACACTGGGAATGGTAAAACAGTCAACAATTTGCACTTAAGACTATTCCTTCTTTCATACACAGCTCATCTAAACTGCAATAATGAGTGGTGGTAAGAAGGAATATAATTCTTGTCCTGAGATGAAAGAACGGGACATAATATAGTCATTTTAACCATTAACAACAGTTACAGTGGAAACGGAGTGGGAAATGGTAAACTGTTCCCTTATTCCATACGTTAGAGTATGTCTAATTAATAGCCTGCTCAGTCATTTGCATGCACAGCGCGTCCAAGCTGGAGTAGTCGTCGGCGGAGGGGGGAGGCGGGGGTCGGGGAAGGCAGTGCGCGGGGGGGAACGGGGGGTACGAGTGTGACTTGCCCCGAGGGGGCGGCGCCCAGCGACGCGGGCGTGGACATTGTGGGGCACGCCATCTGGAAGATAAAAATAATAAACACTCTTTATTGTACATGCAATCGTACAAATTGAATTTTAGATCAGAGTTTATCGGTAAAATGTACCGATAAACTCATATATATATATGTATATGATATATTATTTTTTTTATATGTACCCTTGTACAATTAAATAAGTAAAAATGGTCAAAATTTAGATGAGTAGATAAATAATTGTTTAGCTAAAGCAAAGCTGTGAGTGGGTTGCTAATTTGACCTAAAACTGATATAGTGATAAGAAAAACTAAAGAAAAGTCTTCGATAAGCGTCAATATTAAAGCTGAGTATCAACCTACCATATCTGCCCAATTCTTGTAGTCTGCCACTGTTTTACCAATTTTACTTTATAATATTTTTTTTGCTTCAGGCTGTATCCCAGACATTGCAGGTTAGGCAGAGGGAACCTAGTGTCAACATACTCTATTCAAATTAAGACTTTCCGCCGAATTCTGCAGGGATTGCGTGTTGTTATGCGGAATTCCAAATTCCGCATGCCACATTTTTTTCTAATATAATAATGAAAAAAATTATCCCACCTATGTTTAAACCATGTATCAGTTACATGTCCTATCTAGTCCCATCTCCTGCTGTGTGTGCATGTGTATACTGACACATACACATGCACACACATAAAGGTGTATTTGTATTAGTATACCATGTATAATAATTAGATGGCGTTCTACGATGGGATGTACAAGATATTATTTCCAACACAGTGTCTTTAGACTATTTACTGAGAAGTTTTAGTGCAAGCAATTTATATGTAACTTTTTCTAAATAAAGATTATTTATTATTATCATTTATATATTATGTAGTGGAGGTAAACAATGCTCCGATTTCATTCAGAAAGCAGATAACGATTTTTAAATCATTCATCAAGACTAGGGTCTGTTAGATCTAAATTTGAAACAATAATGTCATTCATTAAGGAGCTAGGAGCCAAGGACACACAAACAGACAGGTCAAATTTATAATATCCTTCCTTTTGCATCGGGGGTAAAAAGAAAATCTTTCATCAATAATTTACCTTTACCCTAATATAATATTAAATTTACATTATAAATGTGAAAGTTTTTCACTTAAAAACTATTAAAATGACATTTTACTGTCTTTTCCTCAGAATAATACATAGGCTAGTTTATGTAAAATTTTTGGTGGATAGTGAGTGATAAGAAAAAAAAAATCTACCTATGTTTAAGCCGTCTATGAGGAGCATCTCCCACCAGATGGAAGAACTGTCTCGGAGGCAAACGATGACGTAGTCTCCGTAATGCCGATTGAAGTTCTGGACTGCTGAAAGCCTCGTGATGGAGGGCCTGGAAATAATAATATAGTTTTTTTTATTGTTTTTAAGGTTCCCTACGTCATAATAAAATAACGAAATCCTCATAATGGTGATTATTTTTAGATACAAAGACCTGAAGGTATAGGGGGTCGTAGTGATTGACCGTATACACGCTGGTTGTAGGTTCGATGTCAGAAATGTTCGGGGAAATGAATTATTTGCATTTCCTTGTTATGGTAACTTTTTACCATAACAAGGAAATGCAAATAATTCAATTTCGGCCAACAGAGCGGCGTTGAGGTAAAATGGAGGCGTCGAAAATAAAATCAAGTATTATGTTTAATTTATTATTGGAAATGTACATATAATAACATTATTATAAAAATATTTCATTATGGATACTGAAATACTAAGCATTTTTTTATTTCATTCTGTAAAAGTAAAAAGAAAGAGGTTACAAAAAATCAAAAGTACACAATAAAAGAAATATAAATTACCTTCTCAATAAGCCAACAATGTAACGACATGGGGTCCACGGGCTCAGGATCGCCGTCGACGGCCGCGCTCGCACCCGCCCCGTTACTATTACTCAGACACTTTGATGCTGAAATGTGACAAATATGAGAGAAATACATAAAAATATTGAATTTAATCTAATGAAGAGATCTAATGTAGCCTTCCTCAATAAATAGACTATCTTAACACATATTTTTATTCAAATCAATAGTTCCTGAGATAAGTGTGTTCAACCAAATAAGCTCCTGGATCGCCTGCCGCAAGTGTGGATCGAGTGCTTTCAAGTGCTGTAATGCTGTCATCCAAAATAATATGAAAATCAACTAATCAAGCGTATTAAGCGCCGCTTTGCTGTTGTATATAGTTAAATAATATAAAAAAAAATTCTCCTAGTCTCTCAAGCGCCACACTGCAGCTGTACAAGGAATCAAAAAATAAAACAAAAAGTTCCTTCAACACTTACCAAGGTCCAAAGCCTCCACAATAGCCCCCGGTAAATCAGAAACAGGCGGCATCGGTGCTAAAAGCGCTGCACGCACACGTTCTAGCGCCCGTAAAACTGCACCGCCCGCTGCTAGTTCAGAGCGAGCGCTTTCAAGCGCTGAATTGCGGTCGTTCAACTTTTTGATGGAGAGTAGGATCTTGTGGCGTGCGCCTTTTGTTACACCTGGTAATGAGGAAAGAAGTTAAAACAAATTTCCTTATTAAAAACTGTTTAGATAGACTAAGTATTGTAATACACTCACCTAGTTTTTCCAAATACTTTTCATCCATTGCCATCATCTGCTCATACGTTACATTCGTAAACAACCACACATACTTGTGCAGACGTAGACTTTTCAACCACTGAGCCACTGTGGACATACCAGGGTGTTCCGTATAATTATTACATCTAAGATCGTCCAACCGTGTCTCACTGCCCGTCGTCCCATACATTATACTTATGGGTCTTAATTGACTCAAACTATGTTCACTCGATAGAGAAAAGCTCCTAGGTTTCTGTACAAATGCTTCATCGCTCAAATTCTCAGCTGAAGAAGACATTTGCATGAAATTACTTGAAGGAGGTGTTAAGCTATTTGATCTTTGCGATTTGGGCTGGGCTATGGCTACATCCAAATTGAGCATTTCGTCCAAACTTAAGTCCACATCGCGGCCATTTTTCGAGAAGGACTCTTGTAATATGTCCGTATAAGACGAGTGGTCCGAATCCAATATTCCTCGAAATTCAACATTTTTGCCGATTGTCCTTCTGAATGTGTTATTGTTAGCCCAAATATTTGTGTCGGGCAAAAGGCACGGGTCTATCCTTTGCTGCCACACGGATTCCGTGTTGCGGTTGCCGGATATATGATTTTCTAGATAGCGTAGCCATTGCGTTAATGTTCTGGAAAAATTGTGGACGAGAATAAATAATTATGTATTTAACTTCCATATCAAAATATTAAGCATAAAAGTGTCTCCACCCATTCATCACATTTTATGGTATTTATTAATAATCCAATGGCGTTGAGTTCCGCTGTCTTAATACTAGTTTTCCTCTACCTACCCTACTATATGCGAGATACTACGTGAAGCTGTTAAAAAAAACTCTATGAATTGTCATTAAATACGAAAAAAAGTATTTCTAACCAAAATACTTCCATCTTAAGCAGAAATAAAAAAAAGACTGACCTCTGATCGTGCATACTAAGAGCAGGATGGACCAGCAGATAAGACAACAGCTGTCGACACAGGTCAGGCGCGGTGGTCCGCCGCGGTGCGTCCACGCACCGCTGCACCAGCGCTGGTGCCGCCGTCACGTAGACATTCTTGGCACGCTCGTTGTCTGTACGTAATAGGGGGAGGAGGGTCAGGAGTTGGCGGAGACGTTCGCCATCTGGAAGTGGATATTTGTGATATTTTTAAATATTTTAGTGGCCACTCATGGCGCAGGGACACAAGCGTGCGACTGTAAACGTGGCAGGTTTTGGGTTCGATTCCCATTCATTGGGTTGTGGTACTAAGCACGCAGTGTTTTCAGAAAGTGGGGAACAGAAGTGTCTTAATGGGTCTTTTAACACGAGGTTCCCAGGTTCCCTCTGCCTACCCTACTACTAATTGCGGGAAAAAGTGTGAATCTAAAATAATATTTTCATTGCCTGCTCTGTTGGATAAAGAGCTGCGTTGAATTCCGACCGTCAATAAATGAAATGAACGATGAAAAGAATGTCCATGTTATGTGGAAAAATCACGAAGAGGGGTTTGAGATGGAATATTGTTAAAAACTCCTTACAGAAATGCTCACAACAAAAAGTAAATTGCAACAAACAAAATTTTATTGTAACATGATAAGAATTTATGGCTTAACTATTATTTTTTTTTAATTAGCATTTGGATGATCTCAGAGGAAAAATAGAACAGGAAATTTGTGTTTTTATTGAAATTCATGATACTAGTGGTTTGCTTATTCATCTTGAGATAAAAACACCATGCACCCATGTCATTGTAATAGATAATAATATCTATCTAAGTTAATCAATGTTAGCTTATCTCTTTTTTGTTTTAAATAAAGATGTTAACATCTTGCTGACCTTGTTGTTTACTTATTATATCAGTTGTATCAAATTTTTACACAATATCCTAAATTAAGCTGTTATGGCTCAGTGGTTCAGTATCTGGATATAAATGTGATGGTTGTGGGCTCAATCCACACTTGGGGAAATGGTTATATTGAACATATTTTGATTATTCTGCCCTTGTAGCTAACAAACAATATTGAGTTCTCCACTCAACATGGCAATGCAATATCACACAAATTGAGTGATGCTTGGGAAACATAACATATTAACACTAGGTTTCCTGTGTTAACAAAATTATGAAGCAAAAAATATCCTAAATCTTTTTAAGTTTCTGTGCATGTTTATTTATAAAATTATATACATACAACTTACTCACTTTTGGGGTCATTGATATGTTTATATGTGTATAATTTTAAGATATGGAACTGAATGTGGGTGGATACAATGCTAATAAGGTTCAAATAGGTTACTTTTTATATATATTTTTAAACTTAATTAAAGGCACATGTGGCATATGTGAACACAATCAGTAGGATTGTGGGTTTGATTGCCACAGAAATGAACTTTACTCTGGTGTCGAGGCAAATTGCGATGTTGAGTTGGAAAGTGGGGAGTGGAAGTGTTTTAATGAGAACTGAGTGTCTTAACACTAGGTTCCCAGGATTCCTCTGTCTACCTTGCTATGTGCATGAAGGGGAAAAACACTAGCATTATATTGCATTAATAGTAAATTCATAAATATGTTTTTTCCTTCTCATATTTTCTAGTGACGTATGCATGACATTGCTTTATTCAATGTACTTGGTTAGTAATCATTCATTCATAAGCTTTAATAATAAATCTTATTATTAATAGCAATATATATACAGGTAGATATTGATGATTTGTCCTACAAAAAGGAGTTGAACTTTGTTTGATGAAAGATCTTATGTATTTAAACATTAAGTTAAAATAGAAAGTTAACATCTAGAAAGAATATGCTGCATACCTTAAAGACACAAGTTTCACTAATTTAAATAATTTTAGATATTAGAACCATAGTGATTATTATTAGACATATTGTAAGAATTTTACATTTTTTTAAATAAAAACAGTAATCTAAAATTTGTTTGCAGTACAAAATATAATAATTTAAGTAATTATAATTTGAATTTGAGTCTGAAAAATAATATAATAATTTGGAGGAACTGTTGCCCTCTTGTTATTGAATCCACTTATCATCTCAGACCGCAGTTTCAAAGTGTAACTGAAATTCAGTTATGACTAAGATTGTAGCTTCTAGAATGATTGCCTGAAATGATTTTCAGGCCACAATGTGTACCTTGACTTCTATATATTTTTATTAGGCAATAATATTTTTATGTATTTAATTTCAAGAAGAATTGGTTAAAAACATACCTTCTTCGTCATCGTCATCAGCCCTAGCAGCTAGAAGGCTGGCTAAAAGTGTTTCATCATTAGCGTCTATCTCTAGCCTTTCATCTTCAACGTGATGCTGAAGAGCCGCTTCCACTGCCCTTTGTACCAGGCGCAGCCCTGGCCATGGAACCCTTCGAGCCAGTGCACATGCTACTACTGTACGCTCACATGTGCCCCACTGCTCGAATAAACCCGCCACACCCCCGAGCTGCTCGTAAAATGTCCCGTTCATCTTGCCAACAGCATAGCACCTTCTATATAAGATTTGTTTGTGTTCAACAGCTGATTGTTCTCGCTAAATCTGTGTTTTCAACGAAGACAGCGGCGATGGCGACCACGCGTCCGGTTTGGTGAAATGTGCAATTTTCCTATTAATTTTGCAGGTAGATTGAAAACATAACATCAACTCTTATTCGACGGACAGTCAAATTATCAAGTTCCAAAATGGCCGACCACAGATTATTATTAGAAACAAAAAATGCATATGTCAAAATCAAAAGTTTTATAATTTTTATTTAAGTTTTATTGTTGTTATTTTTTATTATTAATATATTATAAGCTTATAAATATCGTGTAAAATATGAATATTAATATTTAAAACTTAAAGTAAAATAGGTGTGTTTTGCATTTGCTTTGAAGTGGGAAATAGATTTTCTACTTGACAACAGATGGCGTAAATTTTTGAATAAGTCATAAAAAATTTTGCTAAGAATAAAATATAGAAAAACCTCATTTAAGTTAAAAATAACATATAAATTTTACTGTTTAATTCTATTCGAACTAAAAACTCTTATTTAATTTATCACAACACAAGTAGACGTTATTATAGTATTCTTTACGTTTTATAAGTGGTTTCGATTTAATTTTTTATGTCCGTTAAATCTGTTTATTTAGGTAATTAGGTATCTATTTTCTTTATAGCTATAGAGAACTGATGTATATTATGATTAAATTTTCTTCATCTTTTGATGAAGAAAATCTTTTTCTTTATTTTCTTCTTAAAATATAAGACAAAAGAAGTAAAGTAATCCATCCTTAGATAAGTATATTTAAGAAGTCATTGGTAACGTAACATTATTATATTCCCGATGGCGATTTTTTTCGCCTAAACGAATTTTACAGACAAAAGTATTAACTTAGTGTCCCTTTTTCTTTTGAGATTGTACAATTGTCTTCCTTTACGTAAATCCATGGTGGTCTTGTCCACTCATGGATTAAAAAAATGTATGCAGATTTCTGTTCTTATATTTTTGAGCTTAAAGGTAAGTTGCATCATTCAAAAGGGGATTAGTGTCTCGCATTGTTGTCTTCAAAATGTAATGTCCATGTTTATTATTTTATGTCTGAAAAGTATGCAAATAATAGTAAGGATAAATTCTGTTGTAAATGTTGTATTTATTACAAATTTATTGAAGTACTTAGGTACCTATTACAGGTACCTAGATTACACCTGATTATATTTCTTTTCTAAAGAAAAATAAATTTTGTTAAAAGATATCTACAGATTAATAAATAAATTTATGTACCACATATTTCATGCCTCACGCTCTATCCCGCATACAGATACCATAGGAAACCCGTCAGACAATCCGTTCCCCACTTTCCGCCGAATTCTGGAGCATTGAGTGTTGACTAGTAGAGCTAAACGCCGCGCTTTGCCTCGACACCAGAGCGAAGATTTTTTTTATTAAATATTTAATTTCCTCGCGCGTGGATCGTGTTTACAATTACACTTTGTGCCCCTCCGCCACGAATGGCCTCAGTTTTGATGATATTTAAGAATATTAAAAAAGAATTGTTGATAATAAACTTTATTTTAAGTTTTTTTTCAGGCTCTACTTTTTTATAATAATTTATACAAATGCAAAGTCAGCTTACTCCTCGTGGACTGTAGTAGCAGTAGCTATATTATTATTCCATGCGATTGTATCTAATAATCTACTGTACTTTTACTAATGCTTTTGAATCATGCGCCATTATAGGTACATTTTTGTACTTTTAAAAATAAGAAACAAATTGAGCTAATTATTCTGAGGAAACATTCAAATTATGTAGTAGGTACCTATATGAAAATATTTCGACAGATCGTGTCCCAATAAACAAAATACATCGCCCTAAATAAGTTTTTATGATACATTTTCGGATGAGAAGGACAGAAGACTACATCACTAAAACAATCTGTAGTAATAATGACATTGCAAATATTTTTCAAAGAGGCAAAAGCCTAATTGTGTAATGCCTCATCAGAGAAAGGCGGAAGAGAGCAAATCATTTGTAAATGTCAATTTGAAACAATAAAAAAAAAACTGTAACTGTCAAAATGGTTTCATATTGTCATCCGCCGATTTTATGGGTTATTGCGAAATATTAAACAATAGAAAACCCATTGTAGTTGGAGAAAGTAGGGCTCGTTCGCAATAAGTATTATTTAAAACTGTACAACCCTTTGTTGCGAATCGAGATGCAAATTATACAATGTGTTGCGTTGAAAATTGTGAATTGCGTTGTACTTTTAAAATCATCTTGGACCATTTACTTAAAATGTTTTAAATAAAGATCTCCACTTGAGAAAATGATTAGATTTAAATAAATGATTTCTTTTTTTCCGCTCTAGATGACAAAGCGCAGCCTTCGGCTCCGTCGTTTAACACGCACTATCTCGAAAATTAGGCGGAAAGTAAGAGACGGGAACACTAGGTTCTATCAGCTTAATAAACCATTGCAGGAATAAACGGGAAGCTGCTGCAATTACATATAAAAAGAAAAAACCTCACTAAAGTGTAAGCCACATATACATGTTACAATAATAACAATTCACATTTTCTATTAAATACACTACCCTTTTCTATGTCACTTAAACGAGTTTGTGCACGAATATTTTTGTAAGGCCTCGTGCCAATGTTTTTATTGCAAGATTCACGTGTGAAACACCCAAATGCAATAAAAGTTATTGTTATCTAAATAATTAACTTAAATACCATTATAGATCTATGTATATGTATTACAGTTACTTAACATTTTTATAGCTTATATATTTATAGACAATTTTTTTTATTATTAAAGAAGAGTAAATTTAAGATCTTGATTAATGAATACAAAGATAAATAATTAATTTTACAAGACCAATTATTAATCTGTGGGATATAGTTTATACCTATTTTATGGAAAAAAAAATTGTGGCTATGGACTTGTTAAGTGTTTTATCGATACTCATGGGCAAGGGAAATAATTTTTCATGTAGGTACCTACCTTACATATGGGCGGGGCGTGCACACGCACAGGTGAAAGTTTTTCAACCAATCAAAGCATTCGGATATTAAATGATTTTTAACTCCAATTTTTTATAGCTTCACGCTGTATGCCGCACTCAGCAAAGTAGGCAGAGAGAACCTAGTATTAAGACACTCCGTTCCTATTAAGATGCATCCGTTCCCCGCTTTTAGAGTCACAGTTGGATTAATTAACATAAAACGATACTTCATCATAGAGCAGAACAACCGTTTTCTTTGCTAATTACTTAAGAAACATTTTCATTCACGTTCCCTTTACGACGCTGCTCCAAAGTCTCTATAATAAAAGTAATAAGTCACAAGTTGCCGCAACTGAAGCCAACAATGGACCTGTAAGTCCAGAATTTATGGCTAGATTACGTTCGGCTAGCAATAAACATATTATTAGAAATTCACTTTTCTCTGAAAAGATGGATTTTTAATCTTCTTTCTTCTAGTTTAATTTATAACGTCTTGCTGACTTACTGTAGCATCATTTAACTTTACGCAGTATCTCGCACATACTTAGTAGGGTTGGCAGAGGGAACGTACTGTTAAGACACTCCATTCCTATTAAGACCGACGGAAGTCCGTTCCCCACTACGATTGGCTGAACTAGAAATTGTGGTTTGTCTCCTCACCAGAGGAGGGAAATGGAAATATTAGACATTTCCTTGAGTGGAAATCGAACTTATAACCTGTTGTGTTGACAGAAAGGGCTTTTGCACCACGACTGGCCTCAACTATCTATATACCTATGTATATATTAGTTACTACATAGGTGGCTACTGCAACTGATTTAGAATATATACCTACTTAAAATTAGTTGTACAAAATTTAATTAGCATCAAAAACAATGTCTAAATGTCTGCTCAATGTAGAATTTCTATTATTTATTTTCGCGCTTAATCATTTGTCGTTATGGATTAACAAACAAACTTTTAAAAAACATTTTCTTATAAATTAATATTCGCGGCATATTAAATATGTTCTTTTTTATTAAAAAATCTTAAGTAAGTCAGTCTTACACTGTTTAATAAATATAATGCTTACGAAGAAATAAAATTATAGAATCACTATGCGAACTAATGCTGTATGGAACAGTTATAAAATTGCAATACGGAAATACCATCTGCAATACACCCAACATTTTGTTGACAATTAAAACTATACATACATTGTAAAGATAAAATATTTGATGCATACTTTTATTACAATTAAAGCTTTAACTCCATGTATTAAGGTTTAAAGTTGTTCAACGTTTAAATGCCCACGCGCCCTTGCTTTGCTTTAACCCTTTAGAAACCAATCGGGGACAGTTTGTAATGTTGACATATTTCAAGATGGATGATATAGCTGTTTCCTATAATAGATGTTTGATATCTATTTTATTTTCCGTTATTTCTTGCTTGCGGTAATGTTCAGTTTTTATAAATGTAACAATAAAATATTTCGATGTAGGCACATGTTACATTATGAATCCTTCACTTCACCATATGACAATTCTTTGGTGTAGATACAACGAATTTTTAAAGTATTTATAATTTACGAGTTATAATAATTATACTCGAATTCGAATAAGTTTTTATAAGCCTTATTATTTAATACCGAATTATATATTTGTGTTATTTTTTGATGTTATTAAACTTAAAATATAGGTATTTACTGAGATTTTACAAGCAAAAAAATGTTGATGGTTAAAATCTAAGTTCATCGGTAATGGAAAAAGAAAAGTTTAAGTTAGGTTAACATGTCAGTATAAATATAAGTATATATAGATATACTTATAGGTATAGCCTATAGGTACTTAACCCATATTAAGAGCGTTTTGAATTTTACCTTTAAAACGCCATACTGCGTCATATCTATTCATATTTACTTAAGCTAGCATAATAAATTTTAATATCTAAATTATAATTTGGGTCCCATCTCAAATTATCCAAAGCAAACTAAATAGATTTTTTCCCAACATATAATGATGTCCAGCGCGTGCTTTCATAGAAATCATCGAAGCATCATCAAAACCAACTGTCGTTTGCGCATTGTTGAGCTTCCGGCTATCCTTGCGATTCTTACGATTCTCACTAGAGTATATCCGGTGGTGGTCTCCTTTGAGGAAAGAGTTATAATGCCTTAATCGTTTCAAGTGACATTTCCACAATTACTGAATAGATTAAGCGAAACCATGAAAAGTTACGTTTCAATTGATATGCAGTTTTATAATACTTCTTTTTGTGTATCTTTTTTTTTGAATTTATGAATTTGTGCTTCTTAACGGTAATGGTCAAACGCTTCATTTGTATTTGTATACTCGGAAATGTGAAAATTCAAATTTTAATAATGATCACGTCGTCTTTACAATTTCTGTAATTTTTATTTTGCAAAGTTAATTTATTTTTATATCAATGTTGTACAAAATAGAGGAGACCTTCGTCTTTTTACTTGCAATCGTTAGTTCTTAATTCTTAACCACTAATTGTTTTTGTTGTTTATTGTTTATTGCACATAAAAATATATATAAGATCTATATATATCGATCTATTTATGTGTAATTAAATAAAAGTCAGAAGAGAAGATTTCCCTTAAAATAAAAGACTAATTACTACAGTATATTCAATATATTTATTGCAAAGGTATTTCTCTAATAAATTGCACCTATTGTGTTCTTGTTTCTGTCGAGTTCTAACGGATTAGACTGCAGCATCCCATGTAGGATTAGTAGTTTGCGACCAGTTAAGTCAATTGTCTTAGAATAATGTCCTAAATTGGTACAGGCTTTCAAAATTGTTTTAAAATTAATTTTTAATACTAAATATATAACATTTTATTGTATTATAGAGATGCTCTATTTATCTATATATTTTTTTTTATAAGGAGATTACCTATATACGCTTTGAGATACGTCACTATATTACTACGTCCCGTACTCTTCGAGAAAAATTGTAGGCTGTTTTCCTTTTAATATTCTGGTGGATGTACTTTGTACTGTGTGTGGATTGTACTTTTATTTTGGAATAAATAGAAATACAAAAGGATGTGGGTATATGTTAGTAATTATGCTGTTATTGTCTAAGATATTCATTTAAACGTGTAAAATGATCATTTAACATATTTAACTTAATTTCGTAGGTGATATTAGAAGGTATGGTATATATGTATTTACATATTACTTACCGAAGTATAACCTTAGGAAAAAAGAATATTGATAACGAATAAATGTCAATAAATAAGTTGAAAGGCAAAAAAATACTACTAGTATTAAATCTTCATCTATTCCTTTCATCACTGTCGCATTGTATACGAGACGCAAAGGTTTCAGATTTAATTTGGTGCCAAACAAGTTTTATTTACCTAGAGTCTATACGCTTTCGTCGAATAAAATCGCTATTGTCCTGAGGATTACACTGTGGTATACAAGTATAAATTAAATTACTTATTTGTAAGTGAATATGTGAAATAATGGAAATTGTAGAACTGAAAAAAACTACGTTAGCAAGCAAAAATAACATGGCAAGTTTTTTACGTTATACTAGTTTTTATGTTAAAAATAATATTACAACATTGTACATGAGAATTTTTTTACTCTTAATCACTAAAGTGAAATTTCTTTATTAATATATTTCATTTATAAAAATATATACATCTCTAATAACATTTATATTATATACAAATTCATCCTTGTTTGATAGGACGACATGGCGTTAAGTTCATTTTATTACGCATACAATAATCAAAAGTGCCCGATAAATGCGGCGAAAAAAACTTAATTAAAGTTGTCATTTAATATTATTATATCTTTATCCAAAACAAAGATAAAACATTTTGTCATAGGTAATCCTAGTTTTGTTATTTCATCTATGTTTAAAAATAAGATGTGCAAAAGAAATTTAATTCCCTTCTTATTTTACATACGGGTGTATTATAATTTAAAGAGTAAATATTATTGTTTCTTCATCTTAAGGAGATTGCTAAATCCGTAGTCGCAACAAGATCAGAATACGGAAATATAATACTATTGTTTAAAAAGAAATTTAATATTGATGTCGCCTTGAGTACCGTTATGAGTACCGCAGGTAGCGGATTAACCCTACCACTGCAGCAAGACTCCGCCCATATTTTGGGATAAATCATTGCAAAAATTTTGCAATCATAGTTTTAGCATCACAAGTAGCACACGCCATGGCTCTGTGGACTCCATACGCGGAGGAAGCCTTGGACTTAAGCAAAAATGATAAACGGGAAGAACAAATGGTTGTTCCTGATTACAAATATACGGAATATAATAAATCAGAAGAAGACAGATGTTATAATTACGTATACGGATATAATGTGCCACCATCGCAGATTTCTCCAGTGGAAAGTTGGAACAGGAAAGTACCATCACCACCTCCTTCTACAGATTCATTTGAAACAGATTCTCTGTCAGATGATGTGGAATATCAATCTTTTGAGCGAGACGCATTAAGAGCAATGGCTGAGAAAAATGGCGGGACGCTGTTGGGAAATAATCCTAGAATGCGACGCGCCGTGCAAGCTAACCAGGCCGCGGACGATTCATATAGAAAGCAAAGGGAAAGAAATAATTTTGCAGCAAAACAGAGTAGAGACAGAAGGAAATTAAGAGAAGTTCGACTCGCTTTTCAAGTGACGTATTTGAAGAAAAAGATCGCGGACTTAAGGACCAGGTTAGATGAACGAGTGTGCTTACGATGCCATCAGCAATGTAGATGTTAATTAAATGTTGTGATATTTTGTGCCAAATATTTATAATCGATGTTAATTGAAATTTATTTGTCGTAATTCGAAAAATATATGATTTTTATAGATGTATCTAAGCAGAGGAGAATGAATTTTATAATTTGTATAGTGTCAATTAATTTTAATAAAATTATTTTATGATTAAGAACATTGTGTGCTTTTCTTTTTATAACCCTTTATGTAGACATTTCCGAGTATTTTTTTACATATATTTTTTTTTAGATATTTTGCAAAAATAAGAAATATAGAAATATTTTGAGTTAAAAGTCTGTTTTCAGTGTGTTACATACATCGTGATATTAATAGAATTTAAACAGAATATAAAAAAAAATGTTCAAAATTAGAAATGTTTAATATTAATAGAATGTGTACAATAATCATGTTTTAAAACTAAATTTTATTCATGTAGTGGTTTAAAATCATCTTTCTAAATGCGTTTCAGTCACACGTAACGCCATTACGCTCTCATTGGTGCTTTTAGGAAAGCGCGTGCGCAGGCCGCGCCTATAATGTTTACAATGTTATTAAATTTTAAAATATTATATGTTTTTTATATGAAAGTATATTGATGCTATATTTTTTATGGTTGCGATTAGAAATGCAAATAATACATTTTATAAATATCAATTATTTATCTATAGTTTTTTTTATTATTTTGAAGTTAAATATAAAAAATACAATGATTAATTTGAAATATTACAAACTGAACTGGTATAATTCATTACTTAGCAAATTTGTTTACTAGCACAATACATGTGACTTTTTGGATTAGTTAATTATGTTGTTTTTCTTTTTGAGTAACGTTACATGGTTCAATTAGGATAATGATCTTAAGATAAGCTTACTGTAATAGTCGTTCGATGAATAAATATTTTGTCTTAAATCCTACAAATATGTAGGTACCTACAAAATCTTAGTTTCTAATAATTATATATATATATTTTTTAGATGTAATAGATCTACCTATCGTTAATTATTTTGATATTTAAAAATGTTTTACTAAATATTTAGAGTTAGTTTAACAGCTAAAAATATTTTAGAACTCAATACCAAGCTATAATACCAAGCTATCTTGCCAAATATCTAACCTATCACATTTCAGTGTTGAACATTTTTAGATTAAAAATTTCAAAATAATTTTAAACTATTTTCTTTAAATCAAAAATATAAGGTTTAAATAAATATCTACCTACATAGAAAAAAGTTTCGATCGTGTATTTCCGTTACAGCTTGACGGCAGACACGCGTGTCGTCGCGTGCTCTTTTTTTTCTTAGCTCATAATGGTCTCATGGCTGTTATATTTTTATACATAATATGTTATTTTAGTGCCCATTTACTTTTAGCTACCTTGCTTAGGTATAACCATTATGTACATAACCTTAAAAAAACCAAAAAATTGCTTCGCACTGTATCCTACATATAATAAGAACCGAGGGAGTCCAGGCTTAAGACACTTCGTTGCCAATTTTCGAGACACTGTGTTTGAGTGGCGGGACTAATCGTCGTGCATGTCTTCTAACCAAAGTTAGGAAAAGAAAATAATTCATTTCCCAGTAAGGAATTTGTCGTTGTGTGTGTCGTGTATATCTATGAACTAAAAAAAACATGATGCTTAAATTCCTCTGAGTTTTAGTACTAGGTATACGTAATATATAAGAACATATTATTCTTTTATAGATACAAATTACGACAATTATTACTAAGCAAGAAGTAGAATATGTATAAATCTAAAAGTTTAAAATAATAATAAATAATAATAATAAAAATTACTATCATTACTATCAACCTTTGTATTTTGCTAAACTGTGAAAGATATCGATCTCATTTAAACGGCACGTGGACCATGGAGTATTAAGATAACAGAGATCTGTGAGATACTGGAACATGTGGTAAAGGATTATATTGCAGCTTGTCTTGCATGAGTTTGTGGCCAAACATATTTACAGAAGGACTTTATGTAAAGAATAAATATTTTTTTCTTCGCCTTTGGCATTTAGGTAACAGGAAAGGCAGAGAAGTGTTTTTAAAAAAACGTATATAAATTGGCAGTAGTGAGACTCGAACGTCTCTTGGCTTATTAAGCCTGTCTATCCAAGCTCTCTAAACCATATATTTTCATCAATTTACATCGATATTTTAATATGCTTTTTTTTGTTTATGTGGGATAATATTTGAAAAATGTTAGAAATAAAAAAAATATTCGTTCTCTATTTTCATTTCTTTTCTGAGACATTTCTACTTAGGTGGCAGAATTTAACGTCAAAGCACGAAAATGTAAATAATTTAAATATGATACTCACGAGTGAAAAACGAACTTAGAACCACCACCACCACCTATTCAAGCAGCAAGATTCCAGATACCATCTCATAACCGCCATATGTTAGTGCTATGTTTGAGTCAGATAATTATGACATTGTATAGGTACCTAGTATTTAAATATTCAGAGACCCAATTTTTATTCAACATTTAAGCTGTCTCACCACTTCACCTTACTTCGATAGAATACCGAAAATATAGCAAAAATCTATATTTGCAAAATATACCTATGAAATAAAATTATATTTTCATACAGACAAAACCCGTACAAACCATCTAGCTTGGCACTAAATCTCAATTAATACGATAGTATAAGTCCTCCCCTTGCCTAACCTTGCGCAGGCGAGGGTCTCTAATATGGGGTTTGGGGTTGGTATGGGCGGTGCATATGTAATAGGGGTGCGACCCCTCACTCTCTCTATTATGTAATATCGATCGTGCTAGATAACTAAGTTATGTTTTGTGGGTAGGTATATTAAATTTGTAAGGTTTTGTTTGATATAGAAGTTTGTAGTTTTATGTGATTTTTAGAATATTTTTTTGGTGAAATCTTGTAGAATTTTTTAACATAAAATATTGCTTGAATTATAAATATTTTTTCTATTCCAAATTTTATTATTTATTAATAAGTTAAATTAATAGTTTTACGATGTATGAGAAGATAATTTATTTATCCGGTTTCTAAAATTAAATACTATTATACTCTTTAAAGGATAAAATTTTATCAAATTCGTTACAGTAAAAACTGTACAAAATGCAATATACTGTCAACAATTTTAATCTTTTAAGATCCAAAGTTATGATGAACCGTTAGATATTTCTTAGAAAATATTTGCATAGCACCCTTTTTGGTAAAGCTGTTTGTCTGTTTACACGTTGAGATTTGGGACATACTCGTAATGTGCAACAATACGAAAATTGACGTAGAATTTCATTTTGGTCACTTGCCATAGTAAATATAAAAGAATTGAGTTTTTTTTTATTTTAACATGTGGAAGGATTTAATTTTTAAGAGTGTGATCTATGTGTAATCCTCCCATTACACATAGATGACACTCTGGAAAATTATATAGGAGTGCCTATGCTCTATGGATATTCAAAGAAATATAGTAAATGAATTCGAGGCAATACGTGACGCAACTTAACCGCGTTTAGTCTTCCAGAGTATGAATATACTATCGTATTTCTCAAAGTCCTAAAGTGAGAAATAGGTACTTTTTATAGATACTTTTTTTAGTAAGTACCTACTATTTAAAGGTACTTGGGCAAAGCAAGATCGGCAGCAGGAACGCAACGCTAGGCTTTCCTTGCCAGAGCATAAATAATTTAGATGTAATTATTTCCCCGAAAGGAAATCGAACCCACGACCCTCGCGTTAGCAGTCAGGACCTGTCCCACTGCGGTACGACGGTCTCAACAAAAAATATAACATTTTAGTATTTAGCACCGTCTTACAATAACTTTTATAAATACGAGTTTATTCGTGTGTGGCGAATATAATTCATCAATCTCCGTTTACTACTCACTGGGCCCCGTTGTAAGTGTCAACAACGTCCGTCCCAGTCGTAAATATTGTGGAAAAAATACTTAAGAACTAAGTATATCGACAAATATGAGGGTACCTAAAAACCTTTTCTATTGACTTTAGCTATGTATAAATATTTAAATATGAAACAAAACATAATCGAGACTAAATTCTATAGTTATAAATTAATTTTATATTTATCATTTTTTAAATTTTTAAATAGTACTATAAAACTATTTATTAATTCTATTAAATTAATTACATCCATTAAGAATATAATTCGATAAAACTCTATTAATATTTTCTTTAAATAACGTATCTACTTATATGCGGGTACGGCGGCACGCAAGTGGTATTAAAAGTTATATAAATATTACTTAATCCTTTAAAAATCCCTAAGATGCTTTAAATGAGGGCAATAAAGTAACCAAATCTATGAGTTTTATTATTAGGTTTTTGAAGGATTAATATTAAGTATTAGATAAGATTTCGAGATTTTTCTTGAAAATATAATAAGTAGGTTCCTTTTTGTACCCCCTATCCTATTTTCGTATTCTAGACAAATGATTAAATAATTATTCATTCCGTTTCTTAATTTTTAGAGGATATTGTGGGTTCGATTCCCACTCGAGGAAATGAAATATTAGATTTTTTAAAGCCCTATAATATATTTAAGTTTCGTAGATATAGAACAATTTGTATGAAAGCTTTACATGTAACATTTGGTGAAATAAGTCATCTGTATATAATGGAGCATAATTTTGTAGGGCCATTCATTGAAGTCGGTGAAGCGTTTATAGGAAGCAAATGTCACCTTCCGTAGCTGGAGCTGTTACAGTTCCTCGTCCAGTCTCTCATATTAGGTATTAGATTAGTAAGTTTATTTTATAAAAAAATAATATAATAATATAGTTTTTATACTAGATACCTACCTATACATATGTAACCATCAAATTTGTAGGTGGTACTTAGCGATGAATTTAGCCTATTTTTTTCAAATTCGCCTCTTGAAGGTATCGAATAGAAAGTAAGAAACGGACTGTCGAAGCACTACGTTATCTCTATCTATCTACTATGATATATGAGAAAGAGCATAAAGCTGAAAAACACATCAATTGTACTTTTAATTTTTACAAAATATAATTAAAAACATTTTCTTTACAAAAAATAAAAGTTACATATATGTTAAGGCAAGTAGCAAATACGATACAGCTAATCTCTAATATTCTACAACTCTAAACTATAGCATTTTTTTCATCTTATTATTTATAAAAAAATCTATTTTCACCGTTAAAACATGACTTTCCGTACAAGATTATCTAATCCCACAGACACGCGCCGCGTACCTGCCGTTTATTGGCGTCGTAAAGCTTGCGCAGCGGCAGCGCGTTACAGCACCAGTCTTATACGGGATTACGTAGGCTATTGTTTTAGCTAAGCTGCTTAACAGAACGGGATTTTTTTGTTTGTATTAAATTTTTGATTTTGCTAGTAGTTTTGGGAAGCCGTTGTGGTGGAGTAATGTAATCTTTGAATTTTGGGGATGATTTCAGCGAGATAGTTGTGGATTTGTTTCTTTATGGTGGAATGATGCATAATATTTGAATTGTTTTAGTCTTTATAAATGATCTTAATTTCGACACAGCGGCACTATCGTGTAGCTGTAAACGAGACGGTTGTTGTTTCGATTAACAATCAGAGGAATTAATTATTATTTATTTATATTTTAATGTCTTCGATCTGGTAAGAAAGCAAAGCGCGGCGTTGAGTTCCGCCACTCAAATTAGTCAGAAAATGGGAAACGGAGTGTTTTAACACTAGGATCCTTGTGCCTATCCTGCTTTAAGCGGCATACTCGTAGCTTAAAAAAATATTTCTCCACTAGACAAAATGTGAGACGTCATTACTTATCTAATAACTTTTAGAATAATATACCTATGTAAATGTATCGTCACCATTCACCAACAAATGAGATACGTAAACGAGAAGAATATAAACCTTCATTAACTAATGTCACAGATGCAAAACAAAATGATAAACAAAAGATGATCTAATGAATCCTCATCTCGAAAACAACTTAGCTTAATTATATATAGTTAAGTGCAAAATAAATATTATTGCATTCAATTCTTTCTAAATTTTACAATTCCTAATGGATGGTGTGTTAATTGTTTTGTTTTGATTGTTACGATGAGTAAGACGCTTTATTTTTTTGAGGATCACGCTGTATCCTGGTACAGCAGGAGCAGGCAGAGGGAACCTGGGAACCTAGTGTTAAGACACTCCGTATGCCCTACTTTCCGCTACATGAGGCATTTAGCGGAAAGTTGCCGCAAGTAGCTGAAAGTTGGTTTGCCTCATTAAAAGCGAGCAAAAAAAGCAAAAGCGAGGAAACGAAAATATTAAATATACCTATATTATAATAATTGTATAAGTTTCCTGAATGGGAATCGAGGATACGCGCCACGACTGGCCTCAACTTAAGTAAGATGCTTTCATGATGAGATTAAATATCTGTCTATATAATTTATTATAATTCTATTTATTCATATTTTTTTGTATAAATAGAATTTCAAAATATTAATGCAACCAATAAAAAAGCACAATATGTAACATAGAAAGTATATGTAGGTAGAAAATTGAAACCAACTTTAATTATAAAATTATTCTGTTGATAATTACTTATTGGTTTAGAAAATATGATAGAAATTTCATTCGTTCAATATTTTATTTATAATATGAAATATATAGTTAAAAATTTATACCAATGTTTATAAAAATTGTATTGAAACTATCCTAAAAACAAAAATCGTGTTGCGTTTCCCTTACTGATATACACAGTAGTAGATACCTACCTAAAATTTAACTATCACATAATTACGTCACAAGTCATAAACACCTAACAATAAAAAGTGTTAAAAAACAACAAATGAATAAACAATCTCAACAAAAAAAGCAATAAAATCCTGTCAACTCACCCCGTTATGACAGGTAGCTTACCCAAAGGGAAGGGGAGTAGGCCACGCCCCCTTGCATACATACAAAAAGACAAGGGCCATTTCCTACCCCATTAGTTACCGACCATCTCTGTACACGACAACAACATGGCTTTGTGGACGCCTTACGCAGAAGACGCTGCCTTAGATTTATCAGTGAAGTGTAAAAACGAGCAGTTCTATACAGAAGTGCCTTACCAATTTCCGAATGCAGTGCCCCAAAGTGTACAATATCCGTATATATACCAGCCGATGTTCGTGCCTTTGGCTGAAACGTCGCCTATATCATCTTGTTCAGGATATGCTCCAGTCAGTCCACCGAGAAATGGTGTTATTTCGCCACCGGAATCGCCAGTTTCCATCAACGACAGGAAACGCCCGAGCTACATGATGGATGTTGACACTCTATCTGATGATCCGGACTTCCAGGCGTTTGAGCGTGATGCATTAAGAGCTATGGCCGAGAAGAACGGTGGCACTTTACTTGGAAATAATCCAAGAATGAGACGCGCTGTTCAAACCAGTCAAAACGCTGACGATTCGTACAGAAAACAGAGAGAGAGGAATAATTTTGCGGCGAAACAGAGCCGGGATAGGAGGAAGCTGCGGGAGATTCATCTCGCATTAAAAGTTACTTATTTGAAAAATGAATTGTCCAAACTGAAGGGAATGCTCGCCTCAAACACTTGTATCAAATGTCATCAGTCTTGTCTTTGTTAATTATTTGTCTGTAACTTATTTATTACTTCCAGTCATTAGTTTTAAGTGAGCGTGCAATGTTGTAAATATGTAGAGTTAGTTAATTTATTATCTATATTTTTGTATGGAATTTTGTAAGCGAATTACTATTATATGAAATTAAATAAATGATATGAATTTACTTTTAATTTTATCTTTTATTATACCCCTTCCCAATTTTTAATATTACAAAAACAAAAATCAACAAAATGTTTACAGACGAAAACTTTAAAAAGTATTAAATTTTAATCTAAATAGTAAGCAAATAGTAAAATATTTTAAATCAATACAAATTCTTTTGTTATTTATATAGAGAACTATAATTTTAATTTCAAAATTTCAAGTAAAAATATAAACTACATAATACGCAAAACAAATAAAGTTTTATAATTATCATCAATAATTTTAAAAATACCGAAACGAATCTTCTAATATCGATTATATATGAAATAAAATAAATCTCTGCAGTCAATAGTAGGCACAAATACATAATACAGTGGGCAGACTGGGCGCGGCCTGCGCACGCGCTTTGTATCGCGCCGACCAATCGTAATCCTAGCTTCCACAATTACGGCTATAAACGTATACGGTTTTACAGTGTCTGTAAATCAAATTGAATTTATTTTTTAATCTTTTTACGTTGAATGTTTAGCGGAAATATTTGGATTCTTAAAGAAAGATTAAGGTATACCTAATCTAGTTTAAATAAGTATTGGGTATTTTTTCAAAGATTTCTATTTCTATTCTTTTGTAGTGAAATATTAACGTGTAATTGAATGTCTCTTAATGTTTTATGAGATGATCCAACAGACGCCGGTTCAAATATTGCGATATTGGTACGTCACGTAATAATAGTCAAAAATGTATCAAAAGCACTCTGAAATATACCTAACACATGAAACTGAAGCGTGTTTCCTCATAGCGAGAGAGTCAAAAAGAGTATTAAGCCACTATTTTCTCCGTTTTCCGCCCGTAATGGAGACATTAGGTGTTATGTAGCGGAATTCAACGCTGCGCATTGGCTAGAGCGAGGAAAAAAATTAATTGATTATAGTTAAACGAAGTTCCTTCTTCTGCCACAATGGAAAAATGATTTTATAATTATTCAATCAATCAATCAATCAATCAAATCAGCCTTTTCGGGTCCACTGCTGGACATAGGCCTCTCCCAGGGTGCGCCAAAGCTCCCGATCCTCCGCCTTCCGCATCCAGTCGAAGCCAGCAACCTTCTTCAGGTCGTCGGTCCATCGAGCTGGAGGGCGCCCTACGCTACGCTTGCCGATCCGCGGTCTCCACTCAAGGACTCGTCTGCTCCAACGGCCATCGGTCCTTCGACAGATGTGTCCAGCCCATTGCCATTTCAACGTACTAATTCTGCGAGCGATGTCGGTAACTCCGGTTCTTTTCCGGATAACCTCATTTCTGATTTTATCCTTCAAAGAGACTCCGAGCATAGCTCGCTCCATAGCACGTTGGGCGACTTGGAACTTATGGACTAGACCGACTGTTAGTGTCCACGTTTCGGCACCGTATGTCATGACTGGCAAAACGCACTGGTCGAAGACTTTCGTCTTCAGACATTGCGGAATTGGCGACGAAAAGATTTGACGTAGCTTGCCAAACGCTGCCCAACCCAGTTGAATTCTTCGATCAGCCTCTTTCTCGAAGTTGTGTTTACCAAGCTGGATAGTTTGCCCTAGGTATATATACTCCCGAACAACTTCAAGAGGAGTGCCGTCCACGTATATCGGTCCCGGTTTGACATGCTCGTTGAACATGACTTTTGTCTTGCTCAAGTTCATACCGAGACCAACACGCCGCGAAGATCCATCTAGGCTCTGCAGCATCTCGGCTAGCTGTTCCAGCGACTCTGCTACGATTACGATATCGTCGGCGAATCTGAGGTGCGTGATGTGCTCGCCGTTTACATTGACTCCAAAGCCGGTCCAATCCAGGGTTTTGAAGACGTCTTCCAATGCGTTGTTAAACATTTTCGGGGATATAACATCACCCTGCCTTACACCTCTGCGCAGTTGGATCGCCTTGGTTTTACTCTTCTGGATTTGGACAGTCAATGTAGCAGACGTATACAAACTTCGCAGCACCTCGATGTACCTCCAATCGATACGGCATCGCTGCAGTGCGTCCAGAACCGCCCAGGTTTCGATAGAATCAAAGGCTTTTTCGTAGTCCACGAAAGCCATACATAGCGGTCGATTGTACTCCTGAGTTTTTTGTACTATCTGCCGAACAGTATGGATGTGGTCTACGGTGCTGTAGCCTGATCGAAATTATATTTATAATATATTATAATATATTATAATTATTATAAACTATTAAATATAACAGAATAAATAAAACTACACGAAACTAACTTACACTAAATTTATTTTCGCTACAAATACATAAAGGTATACGATACATACGTTAATATATATTACGCTTTCGCTTTGACCACGTGGGGTAAATCGAACTTGCCTCTAACACACTTCAGCTTTACACCGGGGCAATCTTTTACTCTGAAAGAAAAAAAAGAAGAAAAATATAAATAACAAAATAAATATTAAATCTTGATGAGTGTTCTCTTATTAAATTTTATTAAGATAATAATAATTTTCTTAATTTTGTTGATTTTGACGCTATTTCCATTAATTGAAACCGTCGGGACTCCAAGGGCACAATGGTACGAGTGTAAACGCGACGGTTGTATGTTCAATTTCCACTAGGAGGAAAGAAGATTTAAAATATTCCTCGCCCTGATAACGACGTAAAGCGTAGGGTAGAGATAAAAAACTAGCTTCCATCATATAATACTAGCGCGTTTACAGTCGCACGCTTGGACTAATCCACCACGACTGGACTCGGAAAGAACCAAGTGAGATAAGGAAATTTTAACTCCTTCCTCCTCCTTTTAATTAACATTAATTAATTAACTGCATATCTACAAAAAAACAGATGTTACCTGCCAACCCTAACCAGCACTATGTTATGCTCCTGCAAGTTGTGCCCTATGCCGGGCACGTACGCGACCATCTCACGTCCGTTGGAGAGGCGGGCGAGGACGCATTTGCGATTAGCTGAATTCGGCTTTTTCGGCTTTTTGATTAATGTTTTTAGTACTACACCCTGGAAATAATAGAAAATTTTAAACGTCAAATGAAAATGAATGCCATTTCGGAAAACTCTATGTAGTGAATAAAGTGGAATTGGTATTGGCTGTTTTAAAAACTCCTTAGGTTCGAAATTTTAAAACGTAACCGTTCACTTAAGGCCCAGGGGTATAATTGCCACTTCAGGAAATGGTATATTTAATATTTCCATTTAATCGCTCTGGTAACAAGGGAACGCGACGTTGAGTTCCGTTACTTAACACGCAATGCCTTCACAATTCAGTGGAAAGTGAAGAACGGAAAAGTCTCAATGGGCACGGTGTTTTAACACTAATTTCCCTCTCCCTACTCTGTACATGTGTGAAAAAAAATCTGTTAATTTTATACATTTATAACATAAGCAAAGCAAATGATTAATTTATTATATGATATAAAAAAACTCAATAATTATTTTTTATAAAGATACAGACTGAAAACAAAATTTGACATTCAACTTATATTATACCTTAGCGAAGGGATTTCCATTTAGCGGGTTCCTAGATTTTCTTTTCTTAATATGTGGCCCAGTTTTGTGCATCTGAGCGAGAGATGCCATTGTTCTTGATATTACTGTTGACGATGGTGCTACTTGAAGATTTGTTCTTAAAATACTAGAAATGGGAGCCAGGTGACGGATCAAAGGTGTGGTAGATATGGCTGTAAAAAAAGTTTAGCTTTATTGGTAATATATTTTTAGAGGTATAATTTAATATGGCCGCTATAATATAAAACCTATATCTAGTTTGTCTAAAAAAGTAAGAAGTAAGAAAATAAGCTGCAAGTTTCAATTATTTAAAAACAAAATTAAATATTTAATGTATTTAATTCCTCTGGTAATGAGACAAAGCTTGGCTTTGAGCTTTGCCACTCAACACGTGGTGCCTCCAGAACTCGGTAGAAAATGGGAAACGGAAGTACAGCACTAGATTCCTAAGCTCTTTCTGCCTAATCTGTTAATATGCTTCTGAAATACATTGTAGCTAAAGTCAAAATACCTACTGTAGAGCTAGGTTATTCAATAAAGGCCTAAATCTTTAAACTTAAATAATAATTAATTTTAATATAAGAACTAGAAATTAATTTGCAAATATAAGGAGAAATGAAACTAATGTTAAATATAACGGTATCAAATAAGGACAATGCGACCAAAACAGCAGGTGTTAAAAGAAACACTATAGATAATCCTGTCGATGGGTAATCTTTCACAAATTTCGAACCAAAAGGGGCATGGGATTAAAAAGGGAAATATTCATAAAATTTCAAAACGCTACCTAAAGGGCTAGATGAATCCGTTATTTTGCAATATTATAATAGCGAGGTTTGAAGGCGTTTCCTTCAATTGTGTCAATTGTGGCCGATCACCGCGGGCGTCACGCTTTAGCGGGACTTACGGATTGACATGTTCAAGGTGCGATTTGATACAGTGGTAGCATCAAGTGTGGTCCCGTTATGGTACCTATGGTACCTACAGGGGTCTTTGGTAAAGGTGTTGGGAACCCTTTGGTAGTTTCCTAGTGCTCGCTTGGGACCGATAATAATTTTACAAAAGAAATTATATAATCAATCAAATCTATTTTATTTTAGTGTGATTTTTTTATTTAACAGTTTTAGTTGATTATAGTTTAAGACAGAAAAAAATACGTTTTATATTATTTGTTTGCTGTTTAGCGAAGGCCTCCTCCATTTTTTTGGATCAGAACTGTAAGACAGAGATGCGTAGAAGATTTTTTGATTTAGGTTACGTAAAATATTCTTTTTGAAACACTTTAATAACTTTTAAAAACACGTTATAGTTTTAAAAAAAATTTTTTTCATCCTATAAAAGCAAAGATTGTCGGTTTATTCCCACTCAGAGACATGAATCCAGAATTCGACAGAGAGTGGGGAATGGAGTGCCTAACTAAGTTCTGCTTACTTCACTATGAGGATACACCGTGAAACGTGACAAAAAAACCTAAATTGGACGTCACCCACACTAGCCGGCTTAGTAACCCATTCAATTATCATAAGAATACTACCGAATTGAAACCAACCAATAGAAAATAAATACCACAGCTACCTAATCAACATTTTCTAGGAAGTAAAAAGTCAGAAGTTAGTGTTATTTGACTAGCAACTAAAATAATAAACGTATTCCTAGGACGGAGGCGACATCACGTAGTGGCCAGCGGACTGTTATTGTTTGAGATAAACGTCGCCAAGTGTCTCGTGAGACTTGCATCTGTCTAGCGCAAGCGAATATTTAGTGTATGGTCGAAGCGAGGAGCTGGAGCGATAGGTTTTTTCTGATAGAGAAATTGATGAAATTGATATAAGTGGGAATACGTTTTGGGTTTTAGGGGTTAAGGTAGAGTGTATATATGATAATGCTAATGAAAAGGTAGAAACAACTTTAGTAACTCTAGATTGATTGAGAGGTGAAGCTTTTGCGGTTTCAAAAAATTGTATTTATAGACATAGATTTTATATAAAGCCTCCAGAATTCGGCGGAAAGTGGGGCGCAGTGTCTTAACACTAGACTCTCTGTCTAACCTGCTTCAAGCGGGACATAGCGTGCTAAAAAAGTATTTTTGAAACTAAATAAATAAAACGCTAATCGCTAAAGTACGAAACTCGCGACTCCACTGAAACAGTACCTGCTCTTTTTGCGGATTAGAACCCGCTAATAGTGGGCATTGTCCACAGATGACGGACACAGAGATTTAAAATTATCCTTTATGACAACGTTTCCATACAATGCTGTATAAAAACTGGCAAACTCAATAGGCAAGAGTTGAACATAGAAATGTTCCCAGAAACATTGTAAATCATATTTGTATAAGAATAACATGAAATGGCACAACTATATCACAGATAGATTTTATCTTTTCAGTTGCAATTCATGTTATACAATGCATTTTGGTTACTTTAAATAACTGCATATTATCATCAGATCGACTAATCCAAGACAGGAATATATATATTTTTTTTGCTATATAATAATTTCTTAGAAGAACATTATCTTAGAGAGGAAATGAAGTATTTACCTAAATTTATATTTTCATTTCTTCTTTCTCTTTTCAAAATTCGGCGGAAAGTGGAGAATGGAGTATCTTAACACTAGATTCCCTCTGCTTTCAGTACAATGTGAAGGTTTTAGCAATTTTCTAGATTCACTAGGTTTCCAGATTCTCTGTTTCTCCTGTTATGTTCGGGATATGATGCTACAAAATGGAAAACCGTTTAAAAATGAATATAGTTGGGCTGCTAAACCTTTTTTAGTAAAACAATAACTAACATATACGCAATGAAAAAGACCTATTATTAAAGAAATATTTCCGGTTTCCAGTTTTCAGTAGGCTAAGCACGAAATAAGCTTCCGCGTCTTAAACTTAGAAAAAACCATTAAGCTTCTCTGGCCAAGCGATCAAAACTGACACAATTGATACTTTCTATGAGAAAGTTTGATCTGGGGAGGTCCCACGCGTAGAAATGTAACTGTTAGCTATAACATATTACGTTATAATAGAAGTAAATGATTAATAAGAAATTCGTTATTTGGGATTTTAATATATTTTTACAGTTTATCTGTACCTATATAGTAGGGTCGACCGAGACAACCTAGAAACAAGACACTCTTTACAATTTCTGATTTTAAAGCTGAGATTTCGAGAGATTGCGTGTTGAGCGTGTGTCAATTTCACGTTATCCCCTAGATACTCTACTATGTGCCTAGTGTCAAAACACTTCACTCTTCACTTTTCGAGACATTGATCTGCCAGAACGGAGAAATGAAAATAAATTAAATATAATCATTACTACGAGTGTACACCAAACTCATAACATTCGCCTTTACAGTTCGACGGTGTTCCTGTGCGATATGATGGTATCGATAGAAGTCTAGGTCATCTTAATAATAAATGACTAAAAACGCAGTCATATTGCGGGGTAAGCAGAAGGAACCTAGAGGCATTGAATAATTGATTTCTCCGAAAAAGAAATGGTCTCAAAACGGTCGCTTTTTAACCGACTTCTGTAAGAAAAGGAGGTTATCAATTCGACTGTATTTTTTTTTTACAGTATCAAACTGCCCTTGCACTAAAGCTTCAACTAAAAACTTAATAATAAATATTGAGTTATTTCAAAACCCTAATAGCTTCCAAAGCAGCCAGTCGATATAAATTAAAAACTTCATACAATTCACATATTGGAAAGAATATGATTTTTTTCGAATACAAAATATAACTTTTCATAATAAGCCTCAACGTCAATTTAATGAAAGAAATTCCAAGCATTCTGTTAGCTTATCTCGAAATGAAATGGCCAAGCCTTTGTCCAGTGGTTTTGTACATATATAATAATATATTTTTGCAAGTAACGCAAAGTGCGACAATATGCACAAAGGATAGGTGTGAATGAGATCTTCATCAGTGGTCAGCGCTGACTCATGCCACGTTTTCAACCCTTGTTTACGGATTTTCGACGTACTGGCCGCAAAAACGTAAGTTGTGTGTTTTGTTTTTAATATTTTATTTCGTAATAGACAAACTAGATTATAACTTATTAAAATAAAAATGTTACAATTATTGTGAAATAGTTGTTGTTAGCAATATCGTAAAAATCATCATTAATTTTAATATTTAAAACACACTATACGTTTTTGATAAATATTAATATAATATTATTTTGGAAGATTGTTTTGAGAATTAACATAAAAATATTGGAAACTTCCTTATGAAAGGATTTTGTCAAAGTAAGTTACAGAATTTGATGAAAAACAAGAAACGACCCAATTGATTTGTTCTAACGTAAGTGAATAAATGTTTAAGATAATAAAAAATATTACAAAAAACTAAATATTTTGCTGACTCTACGACCAGTGGACATAATCCCGGTCCACGCGGAAGGGTTCCACGCAAAAGACAGGCGCGATCGCAATCCCTAGCAAATATTATTAAAATATTTCAACAAACAAATATATTCTTTATTTTCTTACGCCAAAAGAATATTTTAGTTTACATTTGGTACGCAGCTGGCCAAATTTGATGCAGATGTCGATGGAGATGACATGTTGACCAAATTGACAGTTATATACATACATAGAGTTTCCTATTTACTGGTGGATTTATTTTGTTTAGATTCGGAGATGCTAATTATTGTGAAATATAAGATGTAGAAATAAGATGGTATGTGAGATGTGGGTGTAGGTTACTGTTATAATCTAACAATTTCCTTGAAATACAGGAGAAGTTATTTTTGGATATATTATAAGCTAATCAAAGCAGTTATGTACAATACACAATAATGTACATTCAATAAATATTTTTATAACATATGAACATTAAAAAAACAAGTAAAGTACTAGTAATAAAAACTAATAGCAAATGAAAATTAATTCAGTCATTTTTGAGCAAGTCATTGATGATATCTTTTCTTTTGCTTGATACTGTATCCTGCACATAGTAGAGTGAGCAGAGGAAAACGGGTAACCTAATGTTAAGATATTACATACCCTTTAAGACACTTCCGTTAACTAAGAACTGAATGGTCATGGAGTTAAATATAACAGTGAAAAAAAAGTTTTTCAAATGAAACAAAAACTTTACCATTAATTACATAAAAAAATGTGTAAAGGTATGATCAAGTGCTGGACATGAACATGTGGAGGTGTTATTAGATGTGTGTATGTGTAATTGATGTTCTGTTTTAAATCGAGTGTTTCGTTAGATGTTTTTATCTTTTTTCCCAAGTCTTTTGTATAGTGCTTTGATGCATTTATTTTTTTAATGTTTTCTTTAAAAAATATAAAGGTTATACACAAATTCATTATAGTCCTTCAATATTATGATGTTTAGGATTGTTTTTTCTTTTTTATAGTCGGAAGATTAACAGGAGAAGTATTGTCACACGCTAGATTTCAACATTCTATTTCAATTATTATTACTTACCACACCTATGTAAACATTCTTATATTTAGATTGAAATGTAAAGAATACTATGAAAGTACAAAATATTTTGAAACCATATGCAACTGGCCGAGTAACAATAACAACATACAAACACTTTTTTTAACTTCCTACTATCCACCCAATTTTCAGGACATTCCATGTTGAGTGTCTGAATTTTGTGAAAGTGGAAATCAATGCTTTGCTTTGCTATTGCCTTTTTAACAGCAAGATAATGACAATAATTTATTACTATGAGAAATATAACACAATTGGATTTACAGTCAGAATCCATGCCAGTGTACCACAGCCTTCTTTCAGTATCAATTAGTTATAAAACTGTAGGGAACATTACTTATTCAAAATTAATATTACAATGTAAAATTATTATATTTGCTAGAATCATCCGCACGCAGCGCATTGGAACAATTCAAACCTGTTCCGAGTTTTTTTGCTTTGCCTGTCGTAGGCTGCTAGCCAGCATCGCCACGTTTAAAGAGTCGGCTAGAATCGCTTGCGACATTCACTTGTGTATCCATTGCTCTCTTAGCTTGCATTCAATTCTCAACCTTATCTTCTTACTATTACGTGCCAGTTTAGCTTGTATTTTCTATTGGTATTTATTTAAACTTCTTTATTTCCTTCTGTAATTATTTTCTCTTCTCATATCTGTGCAGTAAATAAATTTGGACAATTTCTCCACAAAATTTGGATTTTTAATTTTACTCATTTAGTGTAAAATAAATAAGATCATATTAAATAGTGGTATCACACATCTACCGCTATAAAACTGTAAGACACCTATCTTTTATGTCAGATAACGGAATTTTTACGAATCTTGCATTTGTAATGTAACAACAAGAAAACTATATTTTATAAGAGCTTCAACAATACTCATAATAAAATATACTTATGTCATATGGGGTAACAGGCATGATTTTATAGGAAAAAAGAAATAAATAATATAATTCATAACCATTAATTTATAAGCGCGAATGGTAAAAGTAAAGAAATTAACAATGACTTATTCAATTATCATAAAAAGAAATATTATTATTTACCGCTATATGATGAACATTGAGATTTAAGTCCGATAGTTAACATAGACATTCCTTTTCTAAGCAAATTCATCTGAAATCAAGATATGAAAAAAGGTTATATAAATAAATAAAAATTAAATTAAATATTGAAGAATTTAAACACTTATGAGTTATATTATACATACCTTGAAATTGTTTGTTTTTATTTAAGTTAAAAACGTTCAAAATAATCTAATAAGTAACGTTGATCATAACATAACCTAAAATAAGTATTTTGACATTTGGTGTGACGTAAGATGTTGTCGTTCAGTAACAACTTGTTAAATATCAAAATTCTTTTCTTTTCTAAAAATGTATATTTTAGATTCTTTGAGGCTTTTTAGGTAGAATATCTTGTTTATAGTTATCACAATATGCTTTCAATACTTTATAATATTTTAGAAACGAATGTCGAATGGTCTAACTACTATTGCTATTGACCGATAGATGGCTCTAGCTTTATCCCGTTGTATTACAATGTAATAAATAAATTAAAATTAATACAGAATATTTCTGTTAAGTATATATTATGCGGAATATCGCGTGCAGCTTAAAAATAATGTTTATAACGCCAACGAATTAATAAAAAAAAAATCTAATGCTTTAAAATTAATGAAAAGGTTTATTATTATTATAAACACTGAAAATATTTAAAAAATAAATTTTCTAGTAGCTTTGAAGACTTCTCCAAAATAATAAATACCTAAACATTTAATATTACGAAAATTAAATTACACATTAGAACAAATTAAATATTTTCTTTAATATGTAGTTAAGTAGGTACTACCCTAGAATTCGTTAATAAAATTCACAATTTGTTCAACTTAAATGTTACCTGAAAACGAGAAGTTATAAGACGATGAGTGGCTGATACAGTGTGATTGAATTAAAACTTCATCTTAAATCTTCCAAGTTTTATGAGCCCAAATACTTTACGATTTATATGGCGGTTTTAGCATAATCTTTGAAGACGTATTTTGATATCTCGGGTATTATTGGATTTTCTGTTTTTGGAAATTTATATTGAAATTTTTAGGACTGTTGAAATATTTTGCATCTGGTAGCGTTGTTATTTTTAAATTGTTTAAAAATAACAAGTTTCAAGTTTTGTGGTACATTTACACATTTGCCAAGTTTCGGCAAGCGTCCACGAGCTCCAAACCTTCACAAACGCTTGCGAGCGCATTATTATTAGTAGCTATGGTCTGAATAGGCTTGACAGGATATTTGTCTGTTTATCTGTGGGCTTGTGCACGCCAATCTAAGAAATGGCGGTAAAATGTAGTTTTCACTAAATGTTAAGGGAAGTTTTCCATAAGGAAAACTTCCCTTAACATTTAGTGTTTATTTCCATTGACTCACAAATGAAGAAGTTATTATATTGTTGGCATATTCGTGTAAAAGTGGATAGATTTGAGTGAAAAAGACAATAAAAGCAGTGGAATTGTGCCAAACGGGAACAGTTGCTTGTAGGCGGAAGTCCTGATTGGAAGGTATCTACTTATCTAGTGTGTAGTATTGTTATTGAGTGATACATGACACTTATTGTAATTACGTGGAACCTCTGTCCGAGTACGTTGGAAACATATATTATTGGTATGAAATTGGTGTATAATACTGCTTTCTCGATTAAATAATTGTGTATTCCAAGCGGGCGAAGCCGCAAGTGAGTCACTTGTAATTAAATATAGTTGATGAGTAATAATTTCGAACAAAATTTATTGTTATAACTAAAAGCAAAATTTAAGGCACAAAGACGTGAAATTTAAATTGATGGAGAGAAACTCGTTCTAAAACACTTAACAATTTTCGCACTGACATTGTGCGGTACTCTTGAATATTATTCCAAAATTTGAAGTTTACTCAGAAATGTTATTTTATAAAGTTTTAAAGTATTATATAGATATTATATTCAAACTTAAATATATATGTTCCTATTTTTCTTCATGCTTTTAAAACACTTTGTTTTCCATATGCTCCGTTTTCGAGACGTGGCGTGTTGAGTAGCGGAACTCAACCGCGCGTTTTGTCTTGTAACCAGAGCGAGAAAATGAAAATATTTAATTTCCCCATTGCAAATGAAACCCACGACAGTCGTTACAGTCAGATGATACTGTTTATTTATTTTTATAATTTCTTATGAATGTATCTACATCACAATTTAATAATAATTATATAGGTAAGTGATAAGTAAATTATGTACCTAATATATTATAACATTGAAGTAAAATATGATAAAATTACCTTAAGTTTCAAGAATGAATAAACAAAAAATTAGTTTACCAATTAGAAAATATTTATTTTTATAAATAACTTATCTTACATTAAAATATAATAAATAACATACGTGGTTTAATTAAAATTATTCAATTTTTAATTGAATCTGACAGATATATGGCTGTCGCCGATGACACCAGAAATCTCGGAGCCAGTTGACGGCACTCATTCCAGCGCAATGTGGTTCTGCAGGCTCATCACTATAAATATAAGAAAACAATAATCTATATATATATAAAATCAAAAGGTCACTCACTCATCACGAAATCTCAGAAACTACAAGTGCTAGGAATCTCAAATTTTGCATAGGAGTTACTTATAGGACGTAGGTGCTCGCTAAGACGGGGATTTGCAATATTCGACTTCTAAGGGATTGTTTTTGGGGTTGAAAGTTTGTATGAAACTTTGATACTACAATTACTAGGAGTTTCAAATTTTGCGTGGACGTCACTTAAAGGACGTAGGTACTCATGGAGACGCAGGCGAAGCCGCGAGCAGGCCGCTAGTATATAATATTCCTATTACAACTATATATAAAATTCTTTTGTTATTGAGTGGATGACAGACAACGCACTGACAAACCTACTGAAAATAAACTTTGCATTTTGAAATTTTGTTTGTTAGGGAGTGTAGCCCAGCATTCTAAGTAAGCATTACCATATATTTTTAGTTTTACGCAGATTAGAAATTAATATATTAAATAATTAATTTACCCAAGTGGGAATCGAACCCAGAACCGTCAGGTTTCACACGCTTGTCATGTCAGTCACTGCGCCACGACGCCTCCTACATAATTACCATAAATAATGTTTTTTTTATATCCAACATTTTGAACTTAAAAAATATATATATTTTTACTTTTTGTTTAGGCACTCTTGAGATTAATAAAAAATATTTTTATAATCTATGTAGACAAACTTAATATTAGGCTACCTGTAACCGTGTCCACTTCCATTACTCCATTCGTGAAATCCTGTCTCGTCTATATTTTCACCTGAAAATAATTTACTTAGTTAACCAATTGAAATTATTATTTTTCTTTTTAATAATATAATAAATATAGCTAATATTTTTGATAACATTTTATTTCCTCGAATGAGAATTGAACCTACAACCAGCCGCGTTTACAGCCACACGCTTGTCCGCTGAGTCAAACCTGTCCTCATTATTCCCCAAGTGAAAGATACTCATATCATATAAAACATAATTAACGTAATTATAACAAATAGCGCCCGTTTACCAGATACCGGCGAAGTCCGAAGGGACTATTGAAAATGTGCCAGACAATAAATAAATCACTTTAATTTAAAAGAGCTCGGGGCGTATCGGTTGTAAATCATAGATATTAATTATTATTTATATGTGCAAAATATACAAAATATTTTATTAATTTGATATATATTACTTATGTATAGTGTAATACTAAAATTGTATTTGTAATATAGAGGAAATCTAATCTTAAGGTAAGACACTCTGCTCTTATCTTCCGCCTGCTTTCGAGACGATCTTTACCCGTTTGGATAAACGTAAAAATTCTGAAGGCATTGCGTGTTGAGTGGCAGAACTCAACGCTGCGCTATGTCTGGACACCAAAGCGAAGAAATGGAAATATAAACATAAATAAATATTTCACTTCCTCGAGTGGGGATCGAACCCACAACCATTCAAATTAAATGAACATGACTAATAAGCTCAGCAGAAGATAAAGAAGAGAAGATTGTTCTCTTTATAGAATTCTCCAACCATCTCATTCCTTTTGTTAATATTCTCTTATCTGAGTACAAAAAATATAATTTTAAGATATTTATTTACATCTAAAAGACTACTGTCGTAATATTTGATTAATTATGAACAAGTTTTTCAAATAAAAATTACTTTTTAATTGAAGTGTATCTGCCACCTGCAGCAACGGCGGTTGCGATATTAAAATGATTTATTTTAAGCCGTAAAGACGTTCTATCCAGGGAAATCTTTTCATTTTTAACTTAAAAATAATTGTTTGATATATTTATTTTCGAAGTAAATTCGTATTTATTATTTTTTTTTAACTTACTTCCGTAAGGTTGTCAATTCGACTGAATTTTTTTATGATTAACTTTTGTTACCTCAGAACTTATAAAATGAAAATACAGTTAAGTTATTATTAAAATTGTTATTATTAAAATAAGGTTATAAAAGTTCTGCACGTGATATTTTTAAAATGTTGCTGAACCATAAATTCTGATAATAGGGATTCTGATATAGGGGAATGAATTATTTTCATTTTCTCATTTGGATTTGTTAGGTTCCACCAATCAACAATGACTCGAAATTGCTACTTTGGCTTCTTTTACTTATTCTACAGACTAAAAAAAAACTAAACTGTCAACAAATAATTAATAATAAGTATATGCAATGCCTATAATAAATAAATAAATAAAAAATTGTGAAGTGCTTACCATAAATATTTCTCCATATTTTATAGTTTTCCAAGTTGTTTATGCCCAACCATACAATCAGTTTGAAATCGCTATCTATGCTCGGCAAATGCATCGCGCGCACCAGCTTCTGCATGAACTTGAATTCTTCCTATAAAAAAAAATATAACATTAGTTCCCAAACTTTTGTATAGTGTCACTGAAATATTTAAAATAACATATGAATTAAAAAATATATATTATATAGAAACACTTTCTAATTTTTTAATGGCACCTAAATTATATTTTCAAATTTTCCCTTTCATTTGATATCCATATAACAACCCACCTAGGGTTAAGTGGCGGATTCATCACCACGCCGTTTTATTATCAAAGCGAGAAAATAAATATGTCAAATAATTCTCTCCCACAAATGCAAATCGAACCCACAACTGTCGCGTTTACGAGCTCGTCAATCGTCGCCAGCACCACGACGGTCTCAAATCGAATTTAGCTGTTTATATTTTAAAAATAATTAAACCATTTTACATATTCAATATAGAATTATTTCTTAGTAAAACTTACCAAAGACTTGGGTACTGCAAGTGTGGCACCGTCTGTTTCACATCTTTCTTTCGCAACCAACCACGTTTGTGATTGATAGATGATTTTATAGCCTATTCCTGTGACTTCATCTACAATGTAACCTAAAATACAAAATTATTTACATTAAAATTAAGAATAGTGTAGTTTAATTTATTTATTTTAGTTTTTGGATAAATGAAAAACGGAAGTGTCTTAAAGGAAATGGAGTGTCATAACACTAGGTTCCCAGGTTCCCACTGCCTATCCTGATATGTGCTTGCCAAGATATGGCGTGAATCTAAGAAAGTCTTCTTATCTACTTTCTAAACAGAAATAACTTATTTTGGCCATAGCAGAAAAATAAATAAATATTTGTAAAAAATTATGATATTTTCATTATTTTGATATACTTGCTACCAGCAAGGCAATGAAAACTGATTGATTACCTCTAGTGGGCATGGAACTTACAACTGTCGCGTTTGCAAGACTCTGGCGCTGCGCCACGACGCCCGCCATTATTGTGATCATTAATTTTACCATAAATATTATTAATAACCAGATTTAATATATTTTTGCGTTATTAAAAACCGGATTATTAACGTTATTTAAGAATCTATGATTATATGCTTTAAAATAATATGAAGGTATAATATATAAGTAATTAACAATTATATTCGGCGCTTAGCATAAAATACGGTATATAAAGAAACATTCAAGTACTAAATAAAAGCCTTTTGGAAATTTACGAGACTTAAGCACCATTTTATATTATGATCGTCTAAATTATTACTTTTTCATTTCATGAAAATTATACTATGAAAATATAAATGTTGAAAGGGTTAGGGTTTCTGTTTATTAATAAAAGAATTAAAAAAATAATGGTCGCTGTAGCGTACTCGTATATATATGTAAATGATTGCCACGTTTACATTTGGGGGTAAAAAAAAAAATATTATGAAAGAAGTAAAAATATTGATGTCGTGATACAGCGTGAGAACATGGCGGTTGTGGGTTCGATGCTTGGTAAAAGACAATGTGCAGCGTTGAGATCCGCTACATAACACGCACTCTTGAAAGGAGGAAAATGAGGAACGATATATCTTATCGCTAGATTTAACAATCGAGCAATGTCTTATATAATTGTGATGTATGCGTTAAATGTATTTACGAAACGCGTCAACAGTTTTCCTGGAGTATAACCAGAAAACCACAAGATTATTATTAAATCGGTGATCCGGAAAGGGGGTAACGGAAAAATGTTAATGGGAACGGAGTGTCTTAACACTAGGTTCCCAAGTCCCCTCTGACTACTCAGCTATGTTTGAGCTGACAGCTTGGAGCTAAAAATAATATTTTTTATTATATGTCTGATAGATATAAATTATTTATTTAAAAATTTATTTTTCAAATAAAAACAAAATCTAATATAGTAAAGATAGTGTGTTTATTTCGTATCCGCTAAAAGTGAGAGCAGTAAAAAGTGCGAATAAACGACGCGTACTATACTTTTAAAATCACTAGTTTTGTTCGCTTTAAAGTCTGAACTTGATACTTTCGAACAAGCAAGTAGCGTCAGCAAGTAAAATTGACATATTAGCATTAATTGAAAGTAAATATATATTATTTATTTTTAGTTTATCGAAGCAACGTTTTTTTAAATAGTTTTTTGTAATACATTTAACAAAATAGCTAAAATTGAATTAAATTGAGGTTTTGTTAGCTGCACATTGTATTCCGCATCGAGCCGAGTATTAAGACACTCCATTTTTTACTTTTCAAAATTTTAAAATACGAAATTTTTAGACACTAACTCCTAAACGCTGTGTCTTATTACAAGAATAAATAAAAGAAAACAAATCATTCCCCCAAGTTAAAATCGAACTCACAACTCTCAGGCTTTCATTCACTACCATTACGACTATTAATTTTAGTCTGTTACATACAATTTTGACACGCATATCTACTAAACTAAACCATATTTCCATGTCAACAGTACAAGAGTACTTACCGTCAGGAGCCTCGCATCGGATGCAGGTCAGCGCAATAAAGAATGTGACAATCGTAGCTCGCCTGCAATCAGAAGACAAAACTGCTATGGGTTCCCTTTTATTTTTATTTCTATGATAATAGCGTGTAACTTAATGAGGATATAACGAGTTTTGTGTTTTTTGCTGATTATTTTTAAAATTCTTGTCTGTTGAGTATTTAAAAAAATATTGAGAGGCAACAGGCAAAGGGAACCTACTGTTAAGACATTTCATTCCCCACTTTTCGTACAATTTTCGAGACATTGTGTGTTGAGTAGCAGAACTCAATATCGCATTTTAGCTTGTTACGGGAGCGAGGAAATAATAATAATAATTCATTACACCAAATGAGATGATTGTAGGTTCCATAATGATTTGTTGAAAAAGTGTATACGTTGTAGTGTAAAGTATATTCACGTTGTATCCCGCACACAGTAGGGTAGGCAGAGGGAACCTTGTATTAAGTAATTTAATTCTGAAAGCATTGCGTGTTGAATGACGGAACTCAAAGTCGCGCTTTGCCTCGACACTAGAGCGAAGAAATGAAAATTATTATATTAAATATTTCAGTGCAAAATGTTCTTATATCTTTATAAGTAATGTGTAAGAGAACCCACTTGGTTCCTTATTTAGCACTTAATTTTCTTTGTAACTTGCAATATTATGTTTTTACTACAAATGACCTTAGTGTATTTAAACGTGAATATAGTTTATATTGATAACAACATATCGTTCACCCTTGACATGTTCTAGATTAGATGTCGGTCAATAATCTTTAGTGTTACGAAATATTTATAATTATAATAACATTCTAAGTTTTCTTCTTATATACCTATCTTTTCTATTTTGTAGGCTGACAATATCAGGGTCAAATATATATTCTAGTGATCTTTCACTCCGTTAAATATTGTGTTTATTGGCGGACGGACGCTCCTCCTTTTGAATTTTCAATAATTTACACGTTTTCGACATGATATTATACGATTTGAACCTTATTTTAAATCATAAAACCTTAGTGACTTTGAGTTCCGTCACTAAACATGCAATGCCTACGCTAATGTCAATGTTAATTGCGGGCTATATGTTTTTTTTATGTGATTTATTGTGTATAGTATGTTGTATCTATGTACTTACAAAAACTTCATAAATCCAAAATTTTTATATGTTATAAATATTTTTATGAGAAACACTCGTAAAAAGAAAATAATACTATTTCAAATAAACTTGACTGACAACTTTTTTAATGAGTTTATTTATAAAACCTTATATTACTAAAATATAAAAAAAAATTGCAACTTACATATTAAACCCTAAAATTAACATATTTTATCGAACAGATCGACTTTCTCTTATAGATATTATGTATATAGTTCACATTCACTATCAATACACACACTAATATAACAATAATAGAACCCTATTAATAATAATAATAATATATTAATCTATTATTTCACACAATAATTATTAAAAAACAAACAGAAATGTGTATTCTCTTAAGCGACAGAGCTGTTACTACGTTTGTTCGTATTTATAGTGTAATGCAACGGTACTTTGAAACGGTGTCGATTAAATATTTTCTTTTATCTTTATGTATGTATTTCGTATCTATCTATATATAGAAAGGAATATTTTAATATGAAAAAGATATTTATTTTATATGATCGTCAGAATTTATATAATTTTTTATCTCTTTTTTCTTATTAAAATATTAATGGCAACATTTTTTTTACCTGTGGTTCGGCCGCCGTGGTCAAAAGGATATATATAACAGAATTGTGATACATTCTAAGTGCCTGAGGTAATTTTGAGGGTACAGCGGGTTACTGGTGGGGAACGATTAATGTAATATAGCCTTTATAGCCTTACTCGATAAATGGACTGAATTAACACAGAAACAAAAAGGCAATACTTACTATTAATAAAACTGTATTAACAGAAAATAGTTTTAATTTATTTATATAAAAAATGATTTTTATTAGAGTTCGTACTGGCGCAGTGGCTCAAACCGCGGGTACGTAGGTTGCATTGAAACGATTTATTTTATAGGATAAAGAATTGAAATCCACAACATAGTTTAGTCCACATGGACTATCCAGCATAAAAATATTTTTTATACGAACCAAGAGTTCCTGAGATTAGTGAGTTCAACGAAACATTTTCTTAGTTTTATAAAATTAGCATAGTATTTACTCATATATGTAATTCAAAATTGAATCAGCGTATATGTAATTAAAATGACCAATAAATAATTAATTATAGCTATTAATTCTTGCATTCGTAAGCGTTTAGTTAATATTATAGAATTCAGCAATTATTGAAATTGTATATACATATGTTGGGAGTGACCGCAAAGTAATTATATATTACAATATGAATTAACATATTCACAAAGCTAATGACCTTGCCGTGACCTTTGAAGCATCGGGAACCTGTCACCAGAAGTCGGTGGAAAATTAGGAACAGGGTGTCTTAGCTGATTTATTTTATTTATTTTTAAAAATATATTAAGCTTGATCCCACGACGTATATATCTCAAGACTTTCAAAGCATGTTTAAAATTAAACGAAACTGTTTCAAACATTTTAAAATTACATTCCAACAAGTAAACCAAGCTTTTGTTCTTAAAAACTTAAGACAGGCAAGTCCCAAATTGTACATTTTAATTCTCGACAGATATTGACCGAAGCTAAAAGACAGAATATTTTAAAGCGCAACGAAATGTCTGTTGTCTTCTAGAAAGAGATTTAACGTTGAAAATTTAATCAAAAGAATTCCTAAGCATGTCTCAGCTGTATCGTGTATGTACATGACTGTACTGAGAAGACTGCAAATTTAGGGTTTGGACACATTATGATTTGTAAAAAAAGCTTTTCACGCTTTATCCCGCATGTGGCAGGATGGTAAGGGAAAGGGAATCTGAATGTGGGGAACGGAGTGTCTTAACACTAGGCTTCCTCTGCCTACACTGCTATGTGCGAGATAAAGCATGAAGCTAAAAAATATAGAATTTTGTTAAAAACATGGAATTAGTTGGTTTATATGTTAACTCCATATAGGAGACCATCGTGTCCTGATGGCACTGTAAAGATGACTTTTGAAGGTTCATTTTTCACTTCTTCTTTCTCTTCCTGGTATTAATCCCGGCTATTACCAGGGTCTGCCTTCCTACTCAACCTAATCCACTTTGCACGATCTTTTGCGTCCACAGGTTCATTTTTCACTCTGAGAAATGAAATATCTAATATAATTTTTATTATCTCGCTCTGGTAACGAGCGAAAATTCATCAAAAATTAGAAAACTGAGGGTCTTAATGGGAAACGAAGTTAACATTAGGTTCCCAGGTTCCTTCTGCCTACAATACTGTATGCGGAATAAAACGTGAAGCTAAAACAAAATACTCATATCGCTTCATAATATGCACAAGCCTTTAAAGAAAAGTGCATTAGTGAAGACGTAAAAGCGCTTTATATTTGCGACGCATCTTGTCACTCCGGGCTCATATGAACATCTCACGTTAAAAGTAGATTATGAAAAATCTTTTTTTAAATATATTGTAAATATTTTTTTATGAAATATAGAACGTAGCCTTTAAATGCACTTTTATACTTATTTTCATTAAATTAAATTAAATTAAACATTAGAGGCCAGTAACGCAGGAGCAGAAACGTGTGACTTTAAACACTATAGGTTGTGGGTTCGATTCCTGCTATAGGAAATGTTAATTAATTTTTGAATATTTAATTTTCTTGTTCTGGTAACGAGGCAAAGCGAGGGGAACAGAAGTGTGTCATAAAGGGAAAGGATTATGTTGTCACTGGGTTCCCAGGTTCCTTTGCCTATCCTACCATGTGCAGGATACAGCGTGAAATTAATAAAAATAAACATTAGCTGTGCTGAAGCCTGAGGTCAAATAGCATATACTCAACCAGTGTCACTGATAAATAACTGATAAATTACTCACTGATAACAAATAAAACAAAGGTTAACAAATAAAAGTACAAATTAACTATAGAAAAATAATTTATTGACTTATTTTAACCATAAGAATAATGATATCCATGGCCAGCACCATGACCTCCGAACTGCCATCCAACGCCATATCCTCCTAAAGGGTTCCTATACCTATCCTCCTCATCATTGTGAACCCTATAAGATATCATGGGCTCACTCACTTTATGTAGGGGAATAACTGTCAAATCGTGGACTGGAGCATTATGAGGTATTAATACAGGAATTACATTCGATAAGGGTATGACATGTAAATTTGGTACTAAAATTTGATATTGTGTTTGTAAAGACAAAGGTATGTTTGGTCCTTTCTTCTTTCTGTTTGTTGGTATCGAATGGTGAACTGTTGATTCGTGGGTGTGAGTCACTGGGATCAAGTTTTTGGACGTCTTAGATTGACTTGGAAAGCTAAAGACTGCGTCAATATGTGCTATTAGCAATAGCACCAGTATGTTTCTCCACATCTGAAAAAGGAATTATGAATTAGTATAGCAGTGCCATTGTTATTGTGATATTTAAAATATATTACTGTAAAGATTTATTTAAATTCGTTTAGTACTTTTTACGTGGAAAAGAAACAAACATCTATCCTAACAACTTTCCACATTTATAATATTACTCCTTCTAAAAAAAAATAACATGAATAATAAGAGATTAATTTTTCACTGTAAAAGTAACCCGATTTGTGATAATCACGCTTTTCCTGCATGCCCTCTTCAAATAACATTATTTTAAGAAGACTCTAAGATCGATCATAAACTGAATTTAACCGGTTACTGGTGATATCATATCGGACATCTGAAAGGTTAAAAAAGATGAAGATAAGAGATTTGATAAAAAATCATGAGGCTAGTGGTGTCTGCCGTGAAGACTCAGTGTTGAGGGAGTGCACACAGGCACCTATAAATAGATGCTATTGTAGTAATAGATTTTTTTTACCTTCACGTTGTATCACGCACATAGAAGGGTAGACAGAGGGAATTTGGTAACCTAGTGTAATTAGACATTCCATACCTATTGAGACACTCGTTCCTCAAGTTCGGTGTTGAGTGGCGGATCTCAACGCCGCAGATAGATTTTGGTGTATATTGGTTTTGATTTTGTTTTGATTTTGGTTTATTTATATCGTTTAGTTAATTGTCTAATGGTCAAATGCTACATTTTTTAGCTTCACTGTTACGGTGAATATAAGACCGTGTATAGTTAATGGATTAACTATATTTATCTCGAGCTGTAAAAGCGTAAGTTAAAGCATTGTACAGAAGCTCCTGCAGTCCATACTTTGGACGCAAACCTGAGGCAAAGGAATCGTCGATAAGTGACGTTTAGACAATAAAAAACAACACAAACAAACCGATTTGAACCTTGAACACATCGATTTACCAGTTCCTATCTAGGATTGACATAAAAGGATGTGGGGAAGACGTGATTTATCTCATTACATATAAAAATTGTATTCCACTTGAACTCAATGAAAAATTCCATACATTTTTCGACATCTTCAAGCGGCGTGCCGTTCAACTGACAAGTGACAACTGACGGCGCTTGTTATTCAATTTGGCCAAATTTTCTACGTTTTGCCGACATTCGTTTTGTTTCTTGGTGAATGTGTTTGGTATTGTGGGGAAATGAAGTATGAAATATTTTATTTAGGTAGACTTGTCTTTAAGATATGCATTTTGTAAGTGTAGAATACAATTTATAGACTGACTGTTGGGAAAAAAGTTAGATAATTTATGTGAACAAATTAGATAATTTATGTTATGGTTATTCTAAAATAACTGTTCTATTAAGAAAAGCCGGCCAAGTGCGAGTCGGATTCGCTCACCGAGGGTTTCAGGATTGTAGTCCTGACCTTGAGTTACTATAGAACCTGACCAACTTAAGTAAGCTTACGTATGTACTTATTTTACTTCAAATGAACTACATTTATAAGTTTCCAAAAGTTTTTTCTGTAATATAAAAATAATTTCAACCCTTTTACGGATTTTCTTTCTACTTGAAGTTCTCACTTCTTCAACAAAGTAATAAGGGTTTTGTTTTATTCCTTTTCGTATTTTCCCTTATAATGTAAATCAATCGTACCATATGAAAAATGATAAGAAAAATCAAAATAACATAAATATACATTTATTTATAATGCAACTAAAACAATATAACCTCGTAATATTACATGCCATTAAAGTCAATGTTCCAACGTACGTATTTCTATTTGTTTCCCATATTAAAACGGGAACAAATCACTTGTCGGATAATTATCGCGGGCTTCATTAAGCCGCACCTGAAACCCGATTATATGGAGACAGATTGATGGTTTTAACTCTGTACTACCTTTATTTTAACCAACTTTTTGAAAAGAGGGTATTTTTTTCGGATTAATGCGATATCCTCTCCATATAGCAGGGTAGGGTGAACCAGGTGTGAAGACTCCTGAAGAAGAAGAAGAAGGTCTGTCCTCCTTTTTTCGTCAGAATTTTCACTATTCCAAGTAAGTATGTCGTCATCATCGTAGAATTTGCCTCATTGAGGTACGCCGGCATAACATGATCTTGCCATGTTATACTGGTAATATTAACAAACATTGGCCATGGAGCCGTGGCTTAGTAGTACAACACTGTTAACGAGACGGTTGTGGGTTCAATTCTCAAGCGGCGAAATGAATTATTTTCTCTCTTGTAAGAAAATAAAGCTCAGCGTTTGAGTTCTGCAAATCAACACGTAAACTCTTAAAAATTGGTTGGTGCATGGGGAACGGAGTCCTTTACCTACCCTGGGTGGACCTAGAAATTACCATCCAATATTTTAATACATTCAAATCACATACACACAAATTAATCTTCATCAATCACCGTTCAGCTTAAACGACAAATATTCATAGGTTTCCGTTGATGACCTAACGGAAATTTCATCAGATTTTAATCCGCTCCTAGAATCCTTGATTAGAGGTGGACGTCAGATCTCATTTGCCTTTTGGCATTCTAATCAAGCCAATGTAAGTAGATAATGACATTAGTCGTTTTCGTGTAAAGGACGAAAGATGTTACAAATGAATCTTCCAATTCAAAAATGGTCCAAATCCTGGAAATGTGTGACATATTCGCAGGATTTTCATTCGAAGACGAATTGACAGTTATTAGAATAGATAAGTAACATAAATAAATGTAACATTTATTACCCTCAAAGAAAATATACCTTTTACTACAATATACCATTTAATTAATGAAAATTTTAAAATCATTCATTTATTTTACTTTTTTAACATTCAGTATGGATGAAAGAATGGAGCATGCTTTCCTTTAATCAAAGGAAAGTGCCGAGTGTGGTTACAGATACAAAACAAGAAATTCTTCTATTTCATATTTCCATACATAAATTTCTACAAGATTAATATAAATAGATTTACAAGTAAAAATTCTAAAGAAAAATTCGTACGTTTTAGTTTACTATTTAAGAAGTGTGTACATTTTCACGTCTTATCTCGCATTAAGCAACTTACCGTCAAGACTCTCGGAACGAATCTTAAAATATCTTGGCAGAGCAGGGAAAAGAAAATAATTAATTACCTCGAGTGGGAATCGAACCTACATCGTTTACAGTCACTGCCTAAAAAAAAATCATGCACTTGTGTTTAGCATCATCCCGCACATAGAAGAGCAGCCAGAGGGGACATTCTTACGTTCCCTCGTATTAATACACTTCGTTCCTATTGTCTTCCCTGTTTCACACCGCATACCACTCAATCTCGGAAGTATTGCCGCGTTATGTCTCGTTACCAGAGAAAAGCAGTGAAAATATTAAACATTTCCTTTCCCAAGTGGGTATCGAACCCATAACCTGTCGAGCTCACAATCGTGCTCTTGATCCTGCGCCACAACGATATTATTTGACATAAATACATGATACACATACATAAATATATTTTTTACATGAGTAGGTTACTAATATTCCTATAAAAATGTAAATACCCACCAAAAATACATCATTATTTTTTGTTAACCCCAATTTAGTTCCAAATCTCAGCACGAACGGCGCACGTGTACAATAAGTTTTCATAAAAACCGTTTTTACCTCAAGTAGGTAAAGGTACCTACACTGTATAAGGAACTATGACCATAATTTTTCGGGACATTAACTTTACCTATCTAGCGTGCGAAGTATTTTATTTCCTTTGGCATTCTTCGTTTTGATGGATTTTCTATTATTATTATTTTGAAGTAGTTATTCGGGAGTTTTGCGAAAACTTCGTGTGGAAAAGTTTGTTAATATTTTTTAGAATTAGAAGTAGGTACATATGTATGTGAGGGCATCGTGGCGCAGCGGCAAAAGGGTGTGACTGTAACGCGACGGTTCTGGGTTCGATCCCCACTCGAGGAAATGATGCGTTCTGGTGTCGAGGCAAAGAGCAGTGTTGAGTTCCGGTGGAAAGTGTGGAAAGCGATTTCGACTAGCACTTAACCGGTTTTTTTTACATTATACGGTACAATATACATTTCTATTCTACCATGGAAATTTATTTAAGTAAATATATATGTACATACGTTAGACCTTTTGTTTTTGAGGTCATTAGATAGTTAATCGATATCGAGTTCACATTATTTCAAAATTAGCATAATATAATATGTATTACACAAACTAGTCTGTATCGAATGTAATGTACTTTCGTCATATACATGTCGGCCTTCTATTATATCCATAATTTTATATAATTATATATTTTTTTTTATAAGCTTCACGCTGTATGCATTTAGTAGGGGAGGCAGAGGGAACCTGGGAATCTGGTGCTATGAGACTTCCTTTCTATTAGAACACTTTCCTCTTTCCGTCGAATTCTGAAGACATTGCGTGTTGAATGGCGGAAATTAACGCTGCGTTATTATTAACCGTGGCATTATCTCTTACTGAAACGTATTGTTTGTAGGTTCAAAGATGTTATCCGTTACCCCTCTGTTTCCTCTTTCAATAATAAAGTATCAGAAAAATAATAAAATCTAAATTAAATGCGTAATTTGAATAATTTAAATTTTAAATAATAATTATAAAAAAACAAATAATTGCTGTTTTCAATTTACTAAGAAAACGTTAAAATTATTGATTATTAGTAACTCGCGTAAGTGAGAATAATTATAGTTATTGAAATAAGGTATAACATAATATGTAGCATAAGAAAGTAAAAGTTCTGAAAAAAATATTTTAATATTCATATAAATGCCTCGAGAATTATACGGGAAGAGAAGATCGGAAGTGCCTTAATTGGAACGGAATGTCCTAACACTATAAAAGAAATTAAACTAATGTATTTTTCAGTAAATTATTAAAACAGACTATCCTGATGCATCGAGATCATAACGAATTGTGGGTTCGATCCCCACTCAGGGGGAATAAATCGATAAATAAATTAAAATAAAATTACCTTAAGTATATTATAATCCAGTAAAGCACATGTCACATTCACATTCTTGATAACACTAAATACGTTTCTCGGTCTGTTTGTATATAAATAGTATTAGAGACGTAGACGTAGAGCCGCGTATGCACTGGGTTTGGAAGGCAGTGGCCAATATTATAAAAATATGGCTATGAAATTGGCGATTGTGATTTATTATATAATATTTTTTTTTTTATTATTTATAATATTTTTATGGGTGAAATTTGAATCATCATAATTATGTTGAGAAAATTTTTTCCAATGGTTTCTAGTAAATTAAAAGAAAGTCTTTGCTTTTATAGCCAATTTGTAACTCAAATTTAATTCAAATTTAAAAGTATTATTTTTTTAAAATATTGTTATAAGCACCGTAAAATGAACATAAATCTACCACCAGCTCGGAATGCAGTTCCGTTAAGAAGAGCCGGCAAGAAATTCAACAGTTGCTTTTTCATTGTCGATGGTAAGAGTCAAGCGACGGGGTTCAATCACCACTCGAGGGAATCAATTATTATACATATAATAATATTTTCATTTATTTCGTCTTACTTATTTATTTATATTGTAAGCATGTGGAATAAAATTATTTCAATTCTAACATCAATTTCGTGGCTTTATACATACGAGACCTAATAAATAAGTATACAGAGGTAACAGGTTCGAATAAGGCGAGTTATTTATATTTTATTCTAATGTCATCTTACCGGCGCGGCGGGTCATCGTGCAAATTCAATCGTCTTTATCAATGTCACATTGTTTTGTCTAAACATTAACTATATTTTTTAAAGAATCTGAACGGATTTAACGGTATTGTAAGATATTTTTGTAGGTATCCTTAATTTATGTTAATATTTTTTTAAGGCCCCTATAGTCCAATGGCTCAGAATCTGTCTGTAGATACGACGGCTGTGATTTTGGTTCAATACTCGGGGGTATGAATTCATGCAAAATTCGGTTAAACGAATTCATTTAATTTCTTCGCTCTGGATTGCCTGTCTTGTTGACAAGGAGCGACTTTGGTGACAAAATTGGGCGTAGCGTTAAAGCTTTAAGAAATATATACCTAAATAAAAGAACGGGATGACGTTAGCAAAATAAATAAATTTATAATTATATAACTAAGTTTTTTTTAGTTCAAGTAGGTAGGCAGAGGGAAGCAGGAAACCTAGTGTTAAGATAATCTGTTCCTATTGAGATACTTCCGTTAGCCACTTTCCGCGGAATTACAAAAAAAATTAATTTAGCATTTATTAATTAAACAAATTACATATGAGCTTAATTAATCAAATCTTATTCCAAAATGAAATGTAAACGTCAGCCTGAGGATACACTACCAGTGAACCTTGGAGTAGACATAGACAAGACGACGACGGTCAAGACGACGGTTTGTCTACATACTAGTTCATAATTTATTTGGAGATACTTAAGAAATTAAATCATTGGTCTTTATAATTGAATCAGCTTTAAGACACTGTCCCTGGCACACCCAGGGATTATATTAATGCGAGGAAAAAGAACAAGAGGAAGAATTCCCAAACTTTAAGTCCTAATTCAAAATTATGTAGTCCAATAATCCTAATCCAATAAAAATCTTAAAAAATCCAAAAAGTCTTTTATTATATTTTTTTGTATAACCGTTCCAGTTGTCTAGAATCTTGTTATAAATGTCTTGACTCTTTGCATCACCAAAAACAACAATATATGTAAATTGGCCAGAAGGAAGTAAACTATGCTTAACACGACAAAACACGAGAAACACGCTACAATAATCCATCATTATAAAGATAAGTATCGTCGAAATATAAAAACCTTGCTTGGAGTAGCCTTAAAAACAGGCTCTATTAGGCCCAGTAACCTCGCTGCCAAAATCTTAATCAAAAGCTAGTTGTAAATAAGAAAGGAAAGGCCAAGTGTAGGTCGTTATAGTTCAGTAGTACTCACATTTGAATATTTGCCAAATATTATAATAAGTGTTAGAAAGAGCGTTAGGTGCTAGTATAAAATGCATATGGCGACGGATTCTTATATTGCTTTTTTTAATAAGTATGAAATATGTATAATTTATTAAGTTTTAATAATGCGTGAAAAATGTTTTAAGTAATTCTTTTCCGCGAGTGGGGATCGAACCCACCACTGCGGGACGACAGCGGTTACAAGTTTTATTAGATTACACTAATATGTATAATTAATTATTTAAAAAAAAAAACAAATACAAGTAAGAAATTATAAGCAGCTAGCCACCCGCTCGCGGCTTCGCCCGTTTACACTACTATTATTTTTTAGTTTACTAATTCCATTTACTTTTGTACTCTGATAATCATTATCATTTTCCATCGATGATATCCATATATTGTAAACTAAAGTTTCAGCCAATTCAATAACACAATTATAATGTAACAATTTTGTCAAAAAAATAATTTATATCGATATAATATTTTTTTTATTTGTGAATCGATTTAAAAAAACAAACACTAAATGTTAAACTGCACTTAATTCGGTTAAGCCATTTTTGAGATTACCGTGCACAAACTCAAAGGCAAACAGAGTATTTTGAGTTCTATTTCATTAATAAAAACCCCCCAAATCATTTTTTCTCATTTATCTTCTACGTACAGACAGCGATCGCTTACAATTCCCTTATATATGTATAGAATAGATATATCAACATTTTAAATATTTCATGGTATGGATTAAATATTATTTACCCTATAATAGTTTCCTATGTAAATAAATAAGCGGCAAGTATTACACAGTTTGTATATGAGATAGCTCCATTTAAAAGCGGGTGAGCGTTAATATAAACAAAACGTAAATGAGCGTAGTACGGGAGGCAGCGGTTATTTTATATTATAAAATTAACAGAAAGTAAACGTTTAGTAAAAACTAAATAGAATATATAATAAAATATAATATATTACATTAAATATTTTCTAGATAGAAATAATAAATATGAAATCTTTAAGTGAAAACATTATTAAGGCTAGTCGAGCCCTAGCACACCAGCGTGCGATGATTGTAGGTTCTTTCCCACTCGGGGAAATGAATTATATTCATATTCTCGCTTTAGTAACAAGATTCAGTAGCATTGAACAAGCAAGTAGGTCTCGAAATGAATTGAACCCACAACTGTCGCGTCTACAGTCATACTATTGTGCCTTGGAAAGGTTAGATAATATAAAGATAATATAAAAATAAAGTATTTTTATTTTTTAAGTTGCAAAAAAAATCAAATACTCGTATATAATTTAGCATTCACTTATAATATGCATAAAATTATTATTAAACATTACTTAAATTGTTTATGTGTTAGCTCTTTGTCTATACACGCGCGTGGGAATAGGCTTAGCCTCGGGTGACACCCACGCAAACATATTAGCGTAACCGTTATTTTCAAATCTATTCATTTATTATAAAGCATATTTTATCTAAATATTATAAATTATAAATTAACATTAGAAATTATATATTTAAAGGTTAAAAGTGAGTAAAGTATATGAGAAGTGAGAAGTAAAAAGTAGAAGCGCAAAAGTCACAAAATACTGAAACTACAGTAGAAGTAACAACTTACTCTACCTACTGCTAATTTTATAGACACCATCGTGTCAGTGACTGACCGTCTTTACTTGTGGGTTCGATTCCCATTAGGGAGAATAATTATATTTAAACTATATTCATTTCCCGGTCCCTTCTCTATAGAAAAAAAATTGACTATTCCTAAGTAAGTATTTCTTTTACTAAGTGTGTGGACTCTGTGAGGATTTTTTTCTTTACCCACTATTTCTATAGCTAGCTAGACTATATCTAAATCTTAAATTATTTTTTTTTTGCAAAACAAATATATGAATCAAGCCTCGTCCAATTTCGCAGGGTTCAATTCCATACGATATTGTACGACGTACTGACGATTGTTATTAGGTCACATGTAATTAGCATTGAAGATTGAAGTATTTTTAATCTTATCCCTTTTTCTATGACATGTTTAGTTTTGTCTCTAAAATTATTTTTTTACTCAGTAGGTATGTAGAAGAGTCAGAGGCAGCCAGCAGTTATGGAACTAAACGCCGCGCTTTGTCCTGCGAACAGGGCGAGAAATAAAAAATAATGCATTCCACCGAGCAGGAATTGAACCCACAATTGTAGGTTTATAATCAGTTTGTCACTACTTCCTAACTACCCTCTTATATTTTTTTTACTCCAAAGCTTTATTCTCACTTCTTAACAAAAAATAATTTTCAACCAGAAATACTTGATTTGAACGCAGCACAAAGAAGTCATATTAAAGGACGAGTACTATATGACTCGGGCTATAAGAGTGCGTACCTTTTTATTAGAATATTTTTGCTGATATGGAACTTACTTACTTTTGGCAAAATGACAGTTCGCAAAATTGTAGTAATCATGATTTTTATACACTTTTTTTAGCTTCACATTGTAGTGTCTTAAGAATTTAAAGTTAAGACACTCCGTTACCAACACATACCTAGTACAGTTTCCGATACATTGCGTGTTGAGTGGCGTCACAGGTATGTGACTGTTGACTCTACTGGTTGTGGGTTCGATCCCCAGTCAAGGAAAAGAAATTTTTATTTAAATTTAAATTTTCATTCCTTCGCTCTAGTGTCCAGGCAAAGTACGTTGAGTTCCGCCAGTCAACTCGCTGTCTACAGAATTTGGGGGAAAATGGGGAAGTAAGTGCCTTAGCACTAGGTTCCCTCTGCCTACACTCCTGTGTGCGGGATACGGCTAGAAGCTCAATGTATGCTATATAAGAATACCTGAATAATAAAAATGATTATTTTAAATAGCGCAGTCTTTATTTAGAATACACACAACATAATTAAATATTAAAGATAACTAAAGTAAACACAATACACGCCTTTGCTTAATGCTTAAGGACTTTTTGGTACACTAATATTTACAAGGATTTTAATATACGTTTTTTTTTATAATAATACCATTGAAAATTTATGATAAAGCAGTGCATTATGGTACAGTGAAAATTTATACGTGCTGGTCAGAGTTAATAGGATATCACAGGTTTGATTTTTAAATTTTTTTTAGCACTCATTGAGGTAATTTCGTATTTTTTTAAGTTGGTCTAGTTAAAAAAAATGTTAATGGCATGAAAAATTCTTAAAGCCAATAAGTAAAACAATCAGTGAATTTTCCTTTTTTTCAACGAAATTATGAATAAAAATCTATTGATATATTAAGTAGGGTAGATGATGTTTTTTACACTAATGTTGTTGACTACCAAACAACGAATGGGCGAATTTACCAAAATACTGTACAGGAGGGTAAGTTGGTAATGCTGGTATTCCTTTATAATTAATATCTTGTATTTGTGAAGCATGATTAATTTGTGGCTGTAAAAGAGGAGCTTGGTTAAAATATGATTTTAAAGCACTTTGTTTTGGTTCTGCTTGGATTTGTGATATATCGTACTGTGGTTGCTGGGACAAAAGTTGTGGTTGTTGATACAAGTATTGTTGTGGTTCAATTTGATACGGTGCTGATTGCGGTTGATAAGCCAATGGTTGTTCCTGTTGAGCTTGATATTGGATGAACGGTTGAGGCTGTTGATACTGTAGGGATTGTTGTTGCTGTTGTAATTCTTGAGGTTGATATACAATTTGTTGTTGTGCTGGTTGATATTGTAACTGCTGTACTTGTTCTTGAGGTTGGTAATTGATTTGTGGTTGAGCTTGATACTGAATTTGCGGTTGTGCTTGATATTGAATTTGCGGTTGTGCTTCTTGTATTATTTGTGGGTTCTGTTTAAATTGGATTTGTGTATGCAATGGTTGAATACTAGATTGTTGTGACTGAGGTTGCTGTTGTAAAACAAGATTAGGATGCTGGAGTTGGTAGTTTATTTGCGCAATAGGTTGGTAATGTTGTTGTTCATTTTGTTGAAGACTTTGAACTTGAAGATGTGGTTGCTGGGATGGAATTGCCTTTGGTTGAATCTGATTAGCAGATGGCGATTGACTGAAGGTAAAACTTGCGTAGCTCTTCGCATTTTGTTGTTTACCATTGTAATCCTGCAAGGAATAAGTAAAATTAATTCATTGACGTTATTACTCAAATTATATCGATTTAAAGATTTTCCTGGATAGAGATCAAATAATTATAGAATCGTAAAATATAAGTACTTTTTGGATTTGAGCTGTGACCTAAATTACAACAAATGTGAATTTACCTGCTGGACTATTTGATTTACCAACTCTTGGGAGTGGACAGATTTGCTCTTGATATCCCTCGGCTCGTTTTGTTTAACAATTGGTGATGGCTGTTGATATGAGATTTCTTGGGGAGGACTTTGAGACGGTTGGATGAATTGCAACTGTTGAGCAGGATATACTTGTTGTTGACTATATTGAACTGGTTGCTGAATTGCTTGTATATTGTTAGAATACTGTGGAAATACTGGACTCAAATTTTGGTCTTGGCTTGGCCGGAATAAAATCTGAGGTTGTTCGAAATTTACTAATGGTTTTCCCAAATTTTGTTGCTTGGCGTCATATTGTATGGCATTTGGTGATGGTATGGCTAATCTATGTTCAGAGTAGGCTAATTGGGAAGGCACTGGTGCTGATACTTCATATGTGGTTGGAGACCCAAGCTGAAAAATATAAGATATATTTTTAGAACTGCTTCAAAATAATTAACAATATTCTTATAAAAATATAAATCTAAGGTCGACGCATGGAGACAAGACTGCCGCTGTAAATGACATACAGGTTCGATTTTTACTCGAGGAAAATCAATATTGAATATTTTCATTTTCTATTTTTGGTAACTAATGCCATGTTGAGTACCACCACTGAATGGACGTATCTCTATGGAAACGGAGTGTCTTAACATCAGGTTGATAATTAATTTTATCTTCACACATTTATAAATATTGCATAAGGATTAGGAGAATTTCTCCACTTTCTGCTCCATATACAGGTAATTGACTGCCATTGACTGGAATTCGACTTCACACTTTGTGTAATAGAAGATAAAAAATGAAATGAAGGCATTTCTCCAAGTGTAATCCAAACCCACAACTATCACATTACAGTCAGATATAATTGTACCAATATGACGCTTGTATATGATTTTTTTGTTGTAACTTACTCTGGGTTGGTAAACGGAGATTGGTGAGTAGAGATGGCTAGCAATCGCCGCCTGGAACTGAGGTCCTTGTCCAGAGAGTACATCTGATATCTTAGCAATTTGAGGTACTGGTGTAGCGTAGATTTGCTGAAAAGACAATACAAATAATGTTATTAAATAGAAACGTATTACAAATTTAAGAAAATATTGTAATTTATGTGACACCTTTTTTACTGCCTATTTTAATATAAGTGAAGGTTTGTGAGGATAGATCCAATTTACGGCTGTCAACAGGATCTATCCTCACACCTCCACAGCGCAAGACCTCCTCAGTCACCTTTTTCTCTTATAATAAACACTGTATGTGATAAATGTATCATAATAAAAACTTGTTTATTAGAATTATAAGATAAACACTGTGACCCAGAGAAAAACGAGATGCGAACAAGGAGCGGCATTATTAAGAGTAACTGTCTCCTTAGCGTCTATTAGAAATCGTTTCCATTGTGCAATAACACGTTACGTGAAAGTAAACATTATTGAAGACAGTTTTTATTATTAGTTGTTTGAAATTGATTTTTTTACAGATTCAGCAGAATAAGTAGAGAGAACCTAGTGTTAAGACACTCTGTTCCCCTTAATGAATCGTGGAGGCATTGCGTGTTGAATGGCGAAAAAAATTAAAGTTATGCGTACAATCACAAGCTTGTGCCCCTGCGCCACGACTGGCCTCATTTTTTATCAGATAGGTAGTTTTTTATTTATATCTCGGATAAAAGATTTAGCAGAGAGATCCTGGTATCCAAGACACTTCGTTTTTCGCTTTCCACCTTAATTCGATACATAGTAGGGGAGAGCGGGGCCAAAAGTTCCGATTTTTTTTTAACCTCAAATATTGCTACGAATACTTGATTCCAGTATTTATACAATATAATCAAATTGAACTTACATATCTAGACTTGCAATTAAAACAGTAATTTGGGGTATTCTTTGTAAGACTTTTTTATTATGAATTTTTTGGTGACTGAAGTCGGAAAGTAACAACTTACCCCGATTTGGGGTAAGTTGTTAACAGACCGGGGTAAATTGTTACCATATTTTTTAAAGCTATTATTTGCACAATAAAAAACAATAAATAATCGAACAAAGCCTGTTTATTTAAGGAATAATCAACAGTATCATAATAATCACCAGGCGCAAAAGCAAATCTTTTTTAACCGACTTCTGTAAGAAAAGGAGATTATCAATTTGACTGTTTTTTTTATGTAAGTATGTTACTTCATAACTTTTGATTAGGTGAACCGATTTTATGATTTTTTTTATTTGAAAGGTAGTACTTCCCATGTGGGAACCAATTTTTTAAAATTCTATTTTTGACAATGGTATCTATGAGAAAATCACATAAGTATTAAATTTATATTGGTATGTGTGCAACAAAATGACGAATAACTCAATATCACGCTAACCGATTCCAATGATTTTTTTCTTATTTAAAAGGATACACTTCAAGGATAGTTTGATGAAAATTTGGTTAGGTTGCGATTATAAAATTTAGTCAAAATTGAGAAAATTTGTTTTTATTTTGGTAAAATTTAATTATACTGGAATAGTTACAAGGGAAAACTTTTTTAAAATTATTGTCAGAAGTAAGATTCCCCATCGTTGCATTTCTTTTCAACCAACCTCAAAAAATATGTTTTCATTTTCAACCGACTTCAAAAAAGGGAGAGGTTCCCAATTCGCCCGAATATTTTTTTATGTATTTTCTTGTCAATATACCAAAATATTAGTTTCCACAAAAATAATACGTAATTGAGTCAAGTTTTACATATCACAACAGATGCCACTCGTTAACAACCACTACCACCACAACCAACACTCATTTAAAAAGTATCCTTTTAAGGTTACTTATCACTTAAAATCGTAAAAAGAATTAATTTTGGACAAAAAAAACTGAACCGAAAAACAACGAGCTAAAAAGTAAAAGATAATTTTATAAAAAATAAAACTTATTTTGATTTTGTAAAACCAAAATAATAAACAAAGATTTTATAGCTTTATCTTTTCGCGCTCAATATGTATATGTAATCCTTTGGTAATAGTTTTTATCTTATTCTTGCAATCTTTCAAAACTACCTCCGCTGCTTTTTGCATCAACTCATATGACACATAACCTCGAGTTGATTTTCGAGCATAAGTCCGCATGTTACTAAATTACAATACTTTTTAGTATGAAAAATTACAATATTTACATCCCATTATGGGTACAAATGAATTAGCGAAAGTTTTCCGAGGTCACAACATGCCCCAAAAAAAGGGAACATCTAGCCCCAAAAACACGTGTTGAAAAAAAAATTAATATAAATAAGATTAGGAAAAACACAAATAATTTACAAATAGTGTTCCGAAATAGTAGATAATATATGTAAAAGAAACACTAAAATACTCGAGGCTAATTGTTAAAATTTGTGAGACAGACCAAAAATATCAAATGCGAAAATATTTACAAACGTGCACCAGCGACACCCGTGTGCTATTCCATTGGTATCGGGTGCCACTGGATTGTTCAATATGCTGGCCATGGGTGCGCTATCACATTGCATTTCACTATATGTTTACTAAATATTCCTATCACTTTTCCCCGCGAAATTATTTCCATCGGAACAACTTACCTCGGTAACTTTTAGCCCCGCTCTCCCCTACATACATACATATTGTTAAGTGATGCCGTTTTCAGTACCAGTCTTTCTTTATTTATTCCGCCGTGATTATATTTAACCTAAAAAAAACTTAATTCAATTCAAGAGACTAAAAAACTCAATTCAACCTAGCTCTAGTCGGCATCATAAAATAAAATAATTATGTTAAAAAATAATAATGAAAAATATAAAATGATTACAATTTTCACCATCACATTTTCGTATAGCAATGAAAACAAACATTTGAGTGTATCTTCCACCCTTAGTTCATAACTGTGGCTGTTTGTGCCCAGTTCCGGTGAAGATAAGGCGATTAGTCTCGTAATATTATTCTAGTACAGGACGTTGGAAATTGACTGAAGTGAAGTGAAGTCGTGATAAAAGGCTTAGTTCGCGTCTATAATAATATATCCTGCTAAATAGTAAGTGGAAAGTCATTATTTCTATATTAATTGTGAAGTCTGGCAGCTAATATTTGTGGTTTCAATAATCCAGTGTTAAATTACGCAGATTCCGTTTTTTATTTATTACTTTCACACTCTATGTGCTGAAACGTAGCAGAGTAGAAATATGAATCCTGTAAACCTACTGTTAAGACCTTCTGTTCCCATTTAGAAACATTCGTTCCACACTTCCCGCTTAATTCTGGAATCATTGCGTGTTGAGACGTGGAAGTCACGAACGAGGAAACTAAAATATTAAATATTTCATCCACTAAGTGGGAATCGAACCCACAACCGTTATATTTACAGTGGCACGCACCACGATCGCTACACGAGCACGATAGGTAAGAAATTATATAACTATAATAAATTTAAAAACCTTAAGCGGCGTTCAGTTGCGCCACTGAAATTAAAAAACCACATGAAATTTTTTGCCTCTATATATATATAGAAAAAAAAAACAAATTAAATAAGTTCTGACAATAATAATCATAAATTATAAATTTGAATAAGATCATAATTTAGTCCTAGGTCATGATTTGCGTGGCGAATGCGTAAAAACGACTTTTCATTTAATAAATTTGATGGAAGTGAGATTTTTTCTTTGCGGCCGCAAATATCAAAAAGCAATCTGAATCACGTAGCTTTCATAATGGCGTTCAGATGTACGAAGAATTGGTGTGAATTTTAATATTTTTATCCCTTTGTTATTTTTCTTTTTCACGCATTTCCAACGTTTTGTGGGGTACAAAGAAGAAACTTTGAAGAAGAAGCTTTAAAGAAGAAGCTTTTTGACGGAATGATTTTATTTTAGCAAGAATCGCGTTGTATTCCGCACACAGCAGGATAAGCAGAGGGAACCTAGTAACCTAAACTTCCATCTAAATAAGTTCAGTAGTTTTTGCGTGAACGTGTACCAAACAAGAAAAAAAAAATTACATTTATAATATTAGTAGATTCTAAAAAATATAACATTTAAATACACTTCTCATATAAACATTGTGGTGCACAAACGTAAATCTGCGTTGCTATTTTATACATATTCACGTTTAAAGTGATAATTTTATGCAGTGGCTTTTAAAATTATTTTCATATGCATGTACGACTATGTATGTACATATGTTCATGTTTGAGTTTGAACGTGCAAATATATGCTCAATTAAGGAATTTGAAAATACAGAATGAAGTTTTTATATGATTTAAATAAATAAGAGAATAAAATGTGATTTATTATGGAACTCGACGCCGTGCTTTGCCTGCTAGAGTGGGGAAATGAAAATACATAAAAAAATCAGCTTCACGCTGTATCCCGCACACAGTAGTGTAGGCAGAGGGAACCTAGTGTTAAGACATTCCGGTCCCCACTTTCCGCCGATATCTGTGCCCCTGCGCCACGACTGGCCTTATAAATATATTTTAATTAAAATCATGCCCTCATTGGGCATCGAACTTACATCCACCACTTAGTGCGTTTTTTGTTTTTAATAATGTTCCTTCAAATGAGTATTGAACTAACAACCACCTTTTTTTTGTTTTTAAATAATAACTTTTATATCACTTTAAAATCGAACCTACATCCTCCATAAATCTTAACCATACTCTAGTATTTAAACTAGAAAAAAAAAACCATAATACTACATTGCCTATTCAGATAACTGATTACACGATGATTTAATTTGGCACTCGACATTTTCGCCTACCCGTCGTGAGGGATGTACCTACGAGTATGTAGTTCAGATTATATTTTAATCGATTCTCGTATATGATTGAGAGTTGATATAAATTGATATATGTATATATAAAGAACGACTTATAATTTATTGCTGTTACTATTGTCTATAGTATTTGTAGCAAGAAGGAATTAATCTATCTAGTTTTCATATTATCATATAAAACATATTTTATAAAACTTATGACATACAAAATTTCAATAGTTACGTATCTACCTTATTTATTACCCTCAAACAAAAAAAAAACTTTCTAAAATTATTTAACATCGATTAACATTATGATATTCGATTAAATACGACAATTCCAATGTAGCTAAATCAAAAAACATCGATTTACAAGTACGTTACATCGTCAAATAGACATCACTATCCCAGCCTGAGCTTGCCCTCAGGATAATTACCGCTGAAATGACGTATTCTTTCGTCCCCGTTTAATTTTCATTTGTGAGTCCAAATTGCTTCGCGATGAATAATGATACGAGAAAATGAGTTTTGTTGTAGTCCAACACTATAAATATAATAAATGGCCGCAAGCAACGTCTGTGACTTACTGAGAAATATTAAAAAATATATTATAGTGTTAGAGGCCGTCATGGTCCAGCGGCATAGGGTTCGATTCCCAATAGGGGTAATGGATTAGTTTATTTTTTCTCTCTGGTAACAAAATAAAGCGCAGCATTGAGTTCTGTCACTCAACACACAAGGTGTTGAAAATTGAGCGGTAAGCAGAGTGTCTTGACACTAGGTTCCCTTTGCCTACCACTCAACATACAGTGTGAAGCTAAAAATAAATATTAATATTATATCGATATCATTTTGCAGTTGCATAGTTTCTGCAATCGTTTTGGATTCAATTCCTGTCTGAGGGAATATTTAAATTACTTAATTTTTCACTAATCCTATGTAAAATATTTATGTATTACAAGTAAGTAAAAATAGGCAAGAAAAACTCTTAACTTAGTTAATTACTGCAGTAGAGTGGTCAAGTTAAATATCTTGATCTAAAGTTACATTTTAAACTTTAAGCTTTTGTTAAAAGTTTTCTTACTAGGAAATATTATATAATGGTTGTACATAATTCTATATTTAGCGTATTAGTAGAGTTAAAAATGTTTTATCTATAGCGGCGTTGAGTTCCGCCACTCAACACGCAACGCCAGAATTCGATGGAAAGTGGGAAACGGTGGGTTTTAACACTATGTTCCCAGGATCACTTTGCCTACGAGGCTATGTGCGGGATACAGCGTGAACAAATATTAAGAGATATTTTTATTTATTTTATAGAGTTATATATTATTTATTATATACGAGTATATCTCTATTCTATTTAAATATTTATTTATATCATATATCAGGGAAAACTGAAATAATAATATTACTACATATTTTTAAAATCTTAGTATAAAATTGATCTATTTAAAACAGTCTACTGTTTTAAAGTACTCCATTAGTATTACACTAGCGTTGTGAATTAAGACATTTCGTTTTATATAAATGTATAATAAATATCCAAAGTCGTTAGTTATTTAAATTAAACTCAGCTTTGTTTGTGGCAAACGATCTTTTTTACTGTCTAACTTTCATGTCGCTAATATATACTGTATATAGTCGTCTTAAGATAAAATACGGCATTAAAGTTAATAAGAAAATTTATTAATATTATTTTTAGTATTTTATTAAATATGTATGTAAATGTAGGCCAGTAGTGGCCAAGCCTGTAAACTCTACAGGTTGTGGATTCGATTTTCACTCGAGGAAGAGAAATATTTATTTTTTTCTTTTTTTTGGCGTTGATTTCCACTACTACACTACCCGCAATGTCTTAAAATTATGGTAGAAAGTGGGGAAAGAATAGTCTTAACAAGGTTGCGATGGTTCTATTTGCTTTCCTTCTATAAGCGGGATACATCGTGAAGTTAAAAAAACCAGGTTCCCTCTGACTACCGTTCTATGGACAAAAAAGTACCTACTATCAACATACCCAATCTATTAAGTAATCTTAAGGAAAGTAGTTCATGTGTGTTGGCTGGGCGTTACTCATGTACGAGTATTATGCAGTCACCCGACCGGTAAATAGCTCCGAACCACCAAATATCGCTTAAGGCACGTTTCCTATCGTTACAAGTAATTACATACCGGTATTGCTAGTGTTGTATCGGCACATGTGGATATCATAAAATAGGTTATACATGTGAAAATTAGGTAAAGAAATGCTTAACGACTCTGCTCGTAGCTTTCTGTTTATTGTTTGATATTTTTGGCGATGAATCTGAATTAAATCTTATTTCATCACTTATTGAAAACTGTAGAGCATTCTCATTCTTGGTATTCCAACGCGACGGTTGTGAGTTCGATTCTCACTTGGAGAATGAAATTGCTCTTTTCAATATAAAGAAAATAGATTGTGTCATTTCGAGACATCAGATATTTTTCATAGCATGATGTGAAGGTGTGTGAGCTTTACTAGTAAGAGCACTTGGCTTGTATCCAATGCGCACAGGTTACATTTTTGGTTGTTTACGTTATACTCGTATGTTTCCCTTCCATTTATAGAGCCATTCTAGAGCGGAACGGTAGCCAACGGAATGTCTAGAGGCTTAGACATTCCGTTGGCTACCGTTTAAAATTATACGTATATTCACTAATATTCATTTTTCTATTTTACGTCATAATAATTTTATAAATGAAAACAAATATTCATTTCATCCGCTTGGAAAGATCGAGAAAAATTCGGTTATAAATAATACTTCAAATAAAATATAACTAACGGAGAATTTGTTGAGTCCATAAAATTTGTGCCATGTAAGGAATTTCTGTATTCTATATTTTATCGATACTCGCTATCGAGTGCGTGAAAAAAATAATTGAAGTGAACTATATTAAAAAATATTTATAGTACTTTTCCTTTTTAATGTCTTGAGGTCAACCGAAGAAACTGTTGGTTCAAATAAAAAAAAGAGTATTGTGTGGTATATTTTTATAGGGTTTATACGTACATGACGTTAATCAATGCTTTACTTGGAAACTCAGATTGTGTCATGTGTCATACACTATGACATTTATATTTGACCACAGTGGAGAAGCTACGTTGAGTAGCCAAGTCACCCAGTAGAAAGTACTACATTCCAGTTAAAGGTTGACTTCTAAATAGTTCGTTTGACAATCACATAATACCGAAAACAAAATACAAACTATCCAAACATTTAACTTGGCTATAAGAACTCGATTATCCCTATAGTTAACCAACCAATACTACAGCGTTCCGTAGTAATACAATGGCTGTGTCAGGTGATAAAATACCGTGGATTGTTTGACAGCGTTGTAATTTATCGAATTCGTCCTCAATTCGCGTCGTTAAACTTAATAAACTCAACGCGTTGAGTTGTTCAGAGTAAAAATAAACAAAATCTAATTGGAATCAAGCACAAATTTAAATTTTAAATGGTTATTGGAAAAATATATTTGTTTTGATGGTTGGTGATGGTTGTAGGTTCAATTACTACTTGGATATTATTTTGATATTAAGAAATGTGGCGTTGAGTTACGCTATTCAACTTAGGCGTAAAGCTACTTAATATTTAACTCAGCATTAAGTAGTATATCGCACATAGCATTAGCAGAGGTGTTAAGATAGTCCGTTTTCTTTAGGACACTGCCGTTCCTCATTTTAGGCCAAATAGGTATTGCTTGTTGAGTGGCGTTAGAGGTTAGATATATAATATTTTCAATTTCTCGTTCTGGTAACGAGGCAAAGCGCGACGGTGAGTCACTCAACACATTTATTAACTCTCGCTCCCCCTGTTTCCTCTGCCTACCCTGATAAGTGTGGAATATAACATGAAGCTACAAAAAAAATTATGCATGCAGAATTGTATCAAATATTATCAATTAATTTAACCTTACATAACTTCTCTCTTTAGAGATAAGAACAGGATCTCTATGTTATGTAACATGCGTGTGCCACAAATGAGCCCTGTGAGTCCAGTGGGTTATGTAATATGTAACTTTTACATATTTATATAGAAGTTTAATACTATAACGTAAAATTATTGAGTTATCTAAAATATAATATCTAGTCGAAAGTAGTAAAAATAATAAGTAGTTTTATAATGGCGTTTTTTATTGTTTTTTTACTGATAGTACGAGGAAAGGGGAGTATGGAGAGTCTTAACTCTTTTCTTCCCCTCCGCATACAGTATAGATTGAGGGATATAGCGTGAAACTGAACGTGAAAAAAAATTGCCCGTAAAATTCAGTATATTATGTAGAATCTCGTCCACGTTTTGAGACGCAGTGATATTTCATACGATATATATATTGTATTAGATTTGGACCCTCGTATTTTAGATTTATTCGCACCCAACGCGTATTTACTGACGGACCTATCTTATTAAATTGTAGCTATCAATCTGGAATGTTTCATTTTACCCCCAAGAAAATGTATTGTTATAATAAAATATGATTGTCATCATTGAAAAGGATCTGGGTTCGAATTCCGGAAGTGTATTTCATTTTTCTGTAGGTGTGCTTAGATACAGTGCATTGAGTTAAGAGTGGTATCCCATTTGGATTGTGAGCTGCTCAAATTAATCGAAACAAAACTAACTAATAAGTGCTAACTAACTGTTGCTCTCTTCTTGCTAAAATACACGAGACGTTTTTAATTTTAAAATACCTTTTCCCGAAATCGAATTAACTAAAATGCCTCAAATAATTCGATTATTCCACACAATATGATTTTTTTAAAATTTAGCTAGTTTCTAAGTTTAGTGCGCTCGACCAAGCTCTTTAGTTTAATGATATTAGTATAGAATCAGCTTCACGTTGTATCCCGCACACAGCAGGGTAGGCAGAGGGAACCTAGTGTTGAGACAATTCGTTGCCCACTTCCAGCCGAATTCTGGAGGCATTGCGCGTTGAGTGGGAAAACTCAACGCCGCGTTTTATTCCGATACCAGAGCGGAAATGGAAATATAAATTTATCTCCTCGAGTGGGGATCGAACCCACAACCGTCGCGTTATTGTCACACCCTTGTGCCACTGCGCCCCGACGACCTCAATAGTTTTCGTTTAATGATATTAGTATAGATTAATATAATATTAAAACCCAAAACAAACAAAAATAAAGTAAAACCACGAACTCTATCTAGTTAAATATAATCCGCATGAGAAATAGGCACTTAGAAGGAATCCTTCATAAAAAGGTTACTATAATAATTCAATCATCGTAAAGAGCTGCACTCGGAGGGTTGGAGCCCCCTCATTAACCCCGTTTTTGAATTACGTGCTAAAATTGTAATTTATTAGACACCGTTGTGGAACACTTTAGAATTGTATCATGAGGTAACAATTTGTGATAGTTCTAGATACTAATACTTGATTTTGGTGTAAAAAAGGGTAGTGGGTTCGAATCCCTCTCGAGGAAATGAAATATTTAATATGTTTTTAATACATGCTGTAAGGGTTTAATCCCCCAACATACAATATTATAAACATAGCATTCTTCTAT